>NAJN01001445.1:0-11177 GCA_005059845.1 Cryomyces minteri
TTCGGTGACAAGGTTGATCTTGTAGGACCAGACCATCTGGCACCTCTCCTGGAGCACGCGCGCGATGCCGTCCCAGCACATGAACATCAGAACACACCCATCTTCCTGCTGGCCACTGCAGGAGTGCGATTGCTACCGGACGTAAAACGCAAGGCATTACTGCAGGAAGTCTGCTCGTATGCGCGGAAGAACACACAATTCCTACTGCCGGACTGCGATTTGCACATACAAGTTATTCCAGGGGAGACAGAGGGCCTGTACGGCTGGATCGCGGCAAACTACCTCTTGGGAGGATTCGATGCAGATGCGCAGGATAAGCATAACCATGGAAAGGGCCATCATACATACGGCTTCTTGGACATGGGAGGCGCATCCGCACAAATTGCATTCGCGCCCAATGCGACAGAAGCCGAGAAGCATGCGAACGATCTCAAGCTCTTGCGGATGAGAATACTCAGCGGTGCGCCAGTGGAATATCGAGTCTTTGTAACTACATGGCTAGGATTTGGTGTCAACGAAGCTAGGCGGCGTTACGTGCAATCTCTGACAGAAGCCAGTCCTGGCGCTGCAGAACTACCGGATCCTTGTCTACCGAAAGGATTGACTGTGACGAAATCAGGACATGTTATCTTACCAGGCTCAAAGGAAGCAAAAGGCAAAGAAGCTCATCTCCTCGGGACCGGAAAGTTCACGGAGTGCTTAGGACAGACATTCCCGCTTCTGAACAAGGATGTTGTATGCGTAGACGAGCCATGTCTCCTGAACGGTGTCCACGTGCCAGCCATCGATTTCGACGTCAACCACTTTGTTGGTGTTTCAGAGTACTGGCATACCACGCACGAGGTGTTCGAAGACACGCACAAGAGCAAAAGCTACGATTTTCACACATATCAAGACCGAGTCACGGAGTTCTGCAGCCAGGACTGGAAAACAATAGACGAAGGTGTCGCAAAGAAGAAGTGGGGAAAGAAGGTTGACGAGACGACAGCAGTTGAAGTATGCTTTAAAGCCTCATGGCTAATAAACATCCTACACAACGGCATTGGCATCCCCAGAGTAGGGATAGAAGACACCAAAGGCAGTGGCCACAGCGGCACGAAGGCTGTGCTTGATCATGCTAAGGAAAAGGGATTTCTTGACCCATTCCAGGCCGTGGATAAGATCGATGACACAGAAGTGAGCTGGACGCTTGGGAAGATGGTACTATATGCCGCCAGTCAGATCCCACCAGCCGACAAAGATTTAGCTGTGGGATTTGGCAGCAACACAGCAGGCATGCCTTCAGACTTCCAGTACGCTGGAGGCAGGTACGACCTCCTGCCGAACGACCTCACGGACAACAAAGACGATGACTGGCACGACAAACTTTTCGACTCCGACTCACCTCGTCGGATTCCAGGCTTCTTGCTGTTCCTCCTGATCGTCTGCTTCGCCGTGTTCCTCCTCTACGGCCGCGAGCGAAGAACAAATCTCTACCAGCGACTGAATGGCCTGATCGGGCGTGGCAACCGTCCCTCCAAACGGCGGCGAGGTCTCGTCGGCAAGCTCTTCGGCCACAGCAACACTCCGTCCTACGATCGCGTCATGGAAGATGGTCAAGCTGCCAATGAGTTCGAGCTGGGCAATGTCCCCTCCGACGACGAACACTCCGACCTCAGCGAAGGCAGCGGCAGCAGCCGCGTTGGTCGTACATCCGGCTGGGCGACACCACGGCTGACCGTTGGCGGCGACAACGGCTCCCCGAGCTACTTAGACAACACTGCTAACCCGAGCCCTGGACTCGGCATGGGACTTCCCTCGGCATTCGAAAGGGGTGGGCTGACCGTTCGGACGGAGAGCAAAGAGCGTCTGGCACCAGTTCCTGGCTCGCTCGGGACCAGGAGTCGAACGGGAAGTCCGACGCGATTGAGGAGTCCGATGATGATGCCGCTGAAGGAGTCGGTGGATTGAGTGGACTACCCCGGCGTTTTTATGGGAACTCTGTTGGTATCGGGCGTCAATGCACCAAATGGCGAGTGGCAACGACGTTATGGGCAATATTCGGCAGAAGACGTTTCTGCCTCGTTGCGGCGTTCTGCGAGGGGCTTTCCAAAGGAGCGCAAAGGTTGGGAGTGCGGACTGCGGTCAACATACCTCGCATGTAGTCTCAGGTGTATATTGCCTGGGCCGCCACGAGTGCGGCGGCATGCATCTATTCTGGTAACGGTACATGCTAGCTCGAGCGATTCCAGTGTCCCGTGGCGATCGCACACAGCTCTACAGAAGGAAAAATATCCGTCTTTTCGAGGCGTGCACTCGGTGTTCTTTCTCAGCTTCCTTCTTGCCTCTGAACCCACTCCTCTGTCCCACTTCCGTTCACCTTCCTTGTTCCGACTCCATCCCAGCCCATTCCCCCCCCTCCCTCCCTGCCTCCCCATCTCTCTCGTCCTTTCCCGTTTCACCTCCCTCTTCTAGTCTTCTCCCTCGCGCCTTCCTACGCTCCCGTCGCTCGTATCCCTCCACGACTCTCCCACCTGCTCTTCTGCCCTACGGTTCTGCAGTTCACCTCCTCCACCGTACTGCTCCTCGCCCCTCCCCATTCCCTCTCTGCCCCTAGCGACCCTCTTCTCTTTACAGAGCGCGCCCCAATCTCCATCAACCTCCTACTCCCTTTTGCGTCCGCCCAAGCACCACTCTCACCCCCGCGGTATCTGTCTGCGGAATCCACTCACCTCTCGTCTCTGACGCAGAGTTGAAGATCACCCGAGTTCTGGATACGTGTTTATCGCAGGGTTACGGACAACTGCAAGCGAGCACGGACACGAGCACGACGACCGGGCGCGAGCGTAGGCGGTAGAACAATCCGCGATGCCGTGGGGCTATGTAGATCATCTATGCGCGCAACGGCGAGAGCGAAGAAAGAGCGCAAACGTTTCGTTTCTCGTTTTCGGATCGTTCGCCGGCACCACCACCCCCGCCATCACAGGCGACCGCAAGGTCCGCTTTACCGCCCTTCATGCGCGCGCCCGCAAATTCCGCTCAAGGCCCAGTCCGCCCCTCTCAATGGGCATCGTCCCCGCCTTCTTCCTCCTCACGGCGCACCCCCTCCCCCTTCCTCGCTTGCCTCGGCGGACCGGGCTCGCGCCACTTGCGGCCCAGTTCATTGGGTAAATACGTGTAGAACGAGCAGTAGACGTTCGTGACGCTGTCGAGGAAGTGCAGGCCGATGTCGAGCGTGCGGAGCGTCGCTTCGATCTTGAGACCGGGGGTTAGGTGGGCGAGGAGCGGGGATTCGATCAGGATGCGGACAGTCTCTGAAGGAGATGTGTGGGGGGTGAGGGAGGTGGAGAGGAGAGGGAGGTCGGAGGAGGCGAAGGTCGATGCAGTCCAGCGGCGGACGAGGATGGCGCCGAGGGTGCGGAGTCTATAGGTGTGGCCAGTTAGCGGAGGCAGTGTGTCGAGCTGCCAGACGCGTCTTGGGATGTCTAACCCCATTCGAGCAGTCGTGGTGTGTATGAGGATCGGAACTTGGCTCAACTCACCCCGTACCAGCGAGTTCGCCCTCATAGTATGCGCGCGTCTCAGCATCAGCGTGCAGGATCTCCACCACTTCGAGTCCCACCAGTTCCTCTGCCACAGTTTTCAGTGCGCCCTTAGCGGCTTCGGCCTGCGCGAACTGCTCGTCAGTGCCATACGCTGCAATACCAGCCATGACGATCTGGCGGGCCTTCTTGTCGCTCCAGCCCCAGCATTCCCCTCGCCGTCTATAGCCCAGTTGTGGTCGCCAGCGTACATGCCCGCATAGTAGCCGCCAAAAAGTGTCGAGCAGGCGGTGTTACAATCACCGGGGAGGAGCGAGGCTAATTTGCGCACGGCGAGCAGCTCGGTCTCGGCTTGGTCGCAAATGGCGCGGGCAGCGAAGATCTGGGCGCGGTGTTCGGGGCAGACGTCGTGGTGCAGGATGTAGTTGTAGAAGTTGCGAGGTACGTTGGTGCAGGCTTTGACCTGCTTTTCTGTGGTGCAGTCGAGGAACGTTGGGACTTGGGAGGAGCTGAAGGAGTGTGTATGGGATTAGTCTGAGCTTTTGTTGGAAGCAGAAACATGCATAGTAAACGTACAAGAAGCCCTTGGCAATGCCTTCGAAATCGACAGCCCACTTCTCCTCATCGCCCTTGCTCTCACTGACATAGTAGATTGACGTCAACGTGCCAATCTCCGCAGTACTTCTGTCTTCGAGGTACTTCACGTCGAGGCCACCCGAGAACTGTTTCGGTCCGGAGTCGACGCCACCGTATTTCATCCACTTCGCGAAAATGTTGGCGACCTCTTGGTGCCACTTGCGTTTGGCTCTGTAGCGCTGGATGGCGGTTTCGATGCGCTCCGCGAACGGGAGAGATGAGTCGTAGAGGTCGAGTTCCTCTTCGTGCACCTCTGGCGTGACGGGCGCGTCGGTCCAGTACTCTTCGAAGCCAGTGGCTTTGAGCTATTAGACGGTCAGCAAAGCTGTCCGCAGCTGTAAGTGATGTCTCTGATGTTGATATCTAGATCTTGAGCTGCAGGTCGTGCGATTGGTTCCTGACGTATTTCCCGCTCCTTCGACTTACCATCCCCTTGGTCATCCACGGCTGATCTTCCTTTTTGACCGGTACGGTCGCCTCTGGTTCCACACTAGGTTTGATAGATAGCGGAACCTTGCGTCTGATGAGCTTGCCATCGACGATCTCCAGGAACGTACTCTTCTTTAGACTGGCAATCACAGCGGTGTGTGGTCGGTACCCGCGCATCTTCTTGAAGCCGCAGATGTGCTTGACGCTGACCGGTTTGTTCTCGGCGCCGCCACATTTGCCGAGCAGGTGTGCATCACTGGGTAGGTTCTCGTCGGAGAAGTAGTACTCGACCTACACGAAGTGTCAGGCTGGCAGACGGTGACGGGGGATAGATCACTTCGGACCTGACGGCGAATCTCTTCACCTTCTGGGTGTTCCTGCTGCTCTTGCTGGGCCGTGAGCATTGGAGTGAAGGGGACTTGACCTTCCACGTTGGTTCCGTTCACTTTGGGCTCTTCAGTAGAAGTGCCGCCGGGCGCCTCTGCCGCATGGTTCTGCTCTTCCGAAGACATGAGGGATGAGTGGAGGTGTCAAAAGCGTGAGTTGATTATTGTTGTAGCAGGAGAAGATGGTCTGGACGAGCCAACGTATGAAGGTAAAAGGAGGAGCTCTGCTGATTGAGCAGACTGACTGGGTCAGGAAAGGGAGGGAGGGAGTGAAAGAAGCTCTCGCGACCACGAGCTGTAATAGGTGACTGTCAATGAGTGCAGAGGAAGGCGGAAGCTCTGCAACGCTCAGTCTGCCGCTCTGCTTATATCAGTCAACAGCTAGACGGGTAGTAAAGACGGTTGTTTGGTGTCTTGTGCAGCAAACGTAGTCAAAGCAAACGTAGTCAAAGCAAACGGAACTGCGCTCTCGTGCAGTCGAGCCGGTTATGTGCAGCTTGCAATTGGAAGACGCTGCCTCTAAGCTACGGCTGTGTGCAGTTCCCTCGTATCATGCACAAGACGCAGCAAGCACCTGCCTTTCATCCACATGTATTGTGTATCGACGGATGGAAGGGCGAGCAAACGGATCTCTGCTTGAGTCAGTCTGATGAGGCGCGCGAGTCAGTTGTGCCCTGATTGCATCTCCCTCTTTTTACCTTCCTTCTACACCTTCGACGTCTTCTCTCCCGCAAACGGACAAAGGCTGAGGCTGACCGCAGAAGCGTGAAGGGGGGGTTTGCACCCGCCGTGCCGCGTGCTTCTTCGCCCTCAATGGCTTCCTCACTCGACCCTTCTTCTCTCGTCGCGTTCGAGGATGCAGCAGCTGGCCAGTAAGTCACGATCGCTCCCACTCCTCAACGCACTACCTCTGACTCTCTCAGCGATGGCATTCTCTCCGACTCAACAGGCGACCTGTTCATTAAGCCCTGCACGCCTGCTGAAATCGCTTTCTACGAGTCCTCCCTAGCCTCACATCCCTCTTTCGCAGCTCTTATGCCCACGTTCATGGGAACGCTACGACTAGGATCGCCCGACCAGACACTCGCAGCCCAAGCCTCAACCTCAGGAGTCACTCCTGGCACTGCAGCATCCCTCCCATTGTCGGATCCAGGTCTCTCGAGAGGAAAGAAGCTAGATACCCAAACAGCGATTGTGTTGGAGAACGTGGCTGCAGGCTTCAGTCGCCCGAACATAATGGACCTCAAACTTGGTGCTCGACTCTGGGATGAGGATGCCCCGCCAGAGAAAAGGGCGCGGTTGGACAAAATAGCGGCTGAGACTACCAGCAGCTCGCTCGGCTTTCGCGTAGCAGGTATGAGGGTGTGGCAGGGCGCACGGGGTGAGTGCGTAGATGAGAAAGCTTCTGAGGATACGGTCTCACAAACGGCAGAGGGTGGGCAAGCAAAAGACGCGAAGGGAGAGGGAGGGGACGATGGGTACAAAGTTTACGACAAAATGTACGGCCGCAAGTTCACTGCAGACAACGTCAAGGAAGCCTTTTGGGAATACCTCCGATCGTCTCGCACTGGAGTTGATGAGGGGCTGGCGATCGGTCTTATCAAGGGCTTCCGCCTTGCCAAGCGCTTCCACGATGACGTTTCAGCCATTGAGGAATGTTTGGAGCAACAAGAAAGCCGCATGATCTCCGCCAGCATCCTGTTCGTCTACGAAGGCGATCCTACCACGCGCAACCAGGCCTGGGCAGCGGCCCAGGAATCGCCAAGGTTCCAGCCCGGAGCGCAGGCCGAAGTTGACTCGGAAGTGAACTTCGATAGACAGGGGGAGACGGACAACCACGGCTCTTCAGATGGGGACGATGATGATGACGACGATGATGACAATGCATCGCCTAAGCTCTCCGTTACAAAGATGATCGACTTCGCGCACGCAAAATGGACCCCCGGCCTCGGTCCGGACGAGAACGTGCTGCAGGGCGTAAGGAGCATCAGGAAGATTCTGTTGGAAATCTTCATTGCCCTTTTCAAGCAGTGGAAAGAGCAACTATGATACATTTTGTTTATCAAAGGCGATGCAGCAAGCCCAGGGTGTCTGCTTGACACTCGCCGACGACGCTTATGCGGAACCGAACCTGACGACGACGAGGACGCTGTGTCGCGAAACTGGAGCCAAGAACGGGATAGGAAAAGAAACAGCATCTGTGTCATCTCCTCAACAGCAACAGCATGGTCGGGGCTGACCACTCGATTCTAGACCACCTTATGTGCTCCGGTAGCGCACTTCTGCAACGAACAGGTTCCAGCTCATCGATTCAGCGCGGAAGGGACACTAAACCCGTCCCTGCGCTGCACTGCACGCTCTTCCCTTTTTTCCCACTCTATGAACACGAACGATTGCAGAGTCGCGAAGTGGCTCAGAGAAGCACAAGACGAGGCCCAGCTTGCGCAGAAGAACACCCATGACAAGGACGAAGGGCTACTATTACCGTCGACATCTACAAAGATTCATGGCGTTCGCGTTCTGAGGCGTGTGTGGTCGCAGAGCTGAGATCTGGAAGACATCGACTGCTGGGCATGACTGAGTGTTACTTCAGCAGTGGTGCTCTGTGTCGGAACGAAGCTGGAGGCATGGACAGGAGCGGCATCGAGGAAGATGAGGGTGGGGGTGAGAGCGGAGCATTTAGATTCGTTTAAAGGGGCTGTGGTGGAGTGAGACCGGCTGGCAGGGCATCCAGAATGGTGGCGGTTGGCCATTTGGAAGGCACATCAGACTGGTGAAGGCACGGCCAGAGCTGATCATGAAGCCTCGATGTTTGATCTGTCATTTTGGTGGACACGAGGACCGTTGTTAGATAGGCTATACCATGATGTTGATGAGGTAGGCTACCACGACACCACTGAGTGTACGTTAATGAAGGTTGAATGAGGTTTCTTTCATCCAAATGAAGACGCGGTATGTTGTATTCCGGAAGTGACAGATTCGTTCTTGCAGCGTGTCATAAGAGTGAGTAGAACGAAAGTGTTTCCAACAGAAAACAATTTGGTAGAGTATTGCGCCTGCCACTTCGCCTGTCGAGTTCGCCGAAGTCGACGCTCCTCCACCTCCCGCTCGACGTCCGCCATGTCCATCCTCCCAGGCCTAGGCCTCTCCGCACCGCTCGCCGCACCACCACCCGCACAGCACCAGTCCTCGCGCGTGCAAGAGCTGCAAGCCGAGGCCGAATGGCGCTTCGAAGTCGCGTTCGGTGCGTCCGCCAAGGTGAAGCTGCTGCACGGCACCGCCGAGCTGTTCGGCACCGAGCTGGCGCCCAAAGTCACCTACACCTTCGCCGGCACCAAGGCCGCCATCTTCACCTGGCATGGCTGCGCGCTGGAGATCACGGGCGAGTGCGAGAGCGAGTATGCGGCTGAGGAGACGCCGATGCTGATGTATCTGAACGTGCACGCCGCGCTGGACAACATGCGGAAGGGCAGTCCCACACGCGTATGTCCCATACCGTACAGCACAGCGGCCACCCCTTCTCTGCCGTGGAACGAGGCTGACCAGTATGTGTGCGCGCAGGAAGGACCACGCGTGCTCGTCGTCGGCAAGGAGAACGCCGGCAAAACCAGTCTCGTCAAGCTCCTCACGGCCTACGCGCTGAAAAGCGGCAGCCGCCCTACAGTGCTCAATCTCGACCCGCGCGAAGGCGTCCTCAGCATCCCCGGCACGCTGACCTGTACGACGTTCGCGTCGATGCTGGACATCGAAGATGGGTGGGGCAGCAGTCCCATCTCAGGGCCGACGGCGCTACCTGTCAAGACGCCGCTGGTCTATCACTTCCCGCTGGAGAGCCCCGAGGAGAATCCGAAGATGTTCAAGCCCGTGGCGACGAGGATGGCGCTGGCAGCGACCAGTAGGTTGGAGGAGGATCCGGAGGCGAAGGAGGCGGGCTTCATTATCGACACCTCGGCTTCTGTTAGTAGTGCAAGGGGAGGGTACGAAAACATCCAGCATATCGTGTCCGAGTTTTCAGGTGTGTGCTATCAACGCTCTACATCACAGCTCTACACCGTTTGTTAAACATAGGAGACCGTTCCCCCAATCCAACTAACGCCCCCGCCCACCAGTCAACCAAATCCTCGTCCTCGGCTCCGAACGTCTCTACAACGACCTAACACGCCGCTTCGCCAGCGCCCCCTCGTCCAAACCCGCAGACGAAGCCGTCAACGTGGTGCGGCTCGACGTGTCCGGCGGTTGTGTGGAGCGCGACCGGGCGTTCATGCGGCAGGTGCGCGAGGCGCAGATCCGCGCGTACTTCTTCGGCGACGCACGGAATACGCTCAGCCCGTCGACGCAGGTGTGGGATTTTGAGCAGCTGCGGATCCTGAGAGTTGTCGATCGTAAGTCGAGCCGTCCATCCCCCGTCAGTGTCTGTGAAAGCTCTTGTGCAGATGCCCCCTATCACGCAGTTGCGCACATCGCCGACTCGCACGACCAACCCACTAACCTTGACCCCCCACTCAGCCACCGCAGCCCTCAACCCCTCCTTCCTACCCGGCGACCACTCGTCCACCGCCTCCTCCTCCCTCCCCATCTTCGAGTCGACACCGCCCTCCCTTCAACTCCAAAACCAGCTCCTCGCCATCAAGCACGCCGACCCCGCCGACTCCCACCCGGCGATCCGCGACGCCACGGTCCTGGGCTTCTTGTATATCGCCGATGTGGACGAGGCGAAGAAGAAGGTGCGGCTGCTGGCGCCGAGTAGTGCGCGCGTGGAGGGGCGGGTTGTCGTTGGGGGCAGTTGGCCGGAGGGGGTGGGTGATTTGGTGGCGTAGTGTAGAAGGACAAGAAAAGAAAAAAGGGGGGGTAGGGATATTGCGGTACACAGGCTTGGGTAGAACGGAGAAAGCAATCGAAGTCACCAACACTTGGAAGCACGGATGCAAGCATGCAAGCCGCCCCAGCTGCAGACCTCGTGCGCCAACAACTCGATGTCCGCTACGCCTTTTTGTAGACTACCCGACTGATGCAACTGCGGCTCCTCGAATCGTCAACCCGCCGCGGACCCGAATTCCTCGACCTGCGACCGTGAGGACCGCTCCCTATTCCTCCGGCGCTCCTAGGCGGCTGGGCTCGTACACGCGACCGTCCCGCGATGGAGAGGTAGAGGGTAGCGCGAAAGTATTACACCGTAACACGCAGCACTCATGGTGATCCCACAATTTGAAGACACCAGTGTGGCATGAAGTCTCGTTACACACACATGCTACGTGACCGACCCGTTTCTTACGAAGAGCGCCTTGATGCGTAGCTCAGCTTCCATTCTCCCTCTTCTTTTAGTACCTCACCTCCACCTCCGCCTTCACATCCTCCTCGTCCTCCTGCTTCCGCACCAGCGCGTCGACTACACTACACGTCGTACGAACCTGTCGACGCCACAAGTCCTGCGCCTGTGTCTTCTGCTTCTCCTGCCCCTTCCCGCCTCTGCCTCTGCTTGTGGTACCCTGGGTCGAGCTCAATATATTGTTCTACTGCTAGTGACGGGTGTGAAGGGCGGGCATTGACGGCAAATCCGAAAGGTATGTCAAGCTGGTCAGTATACAGATTCGAGACGCAACTTGTGAATCGAGGGTTGCAAGAACGGGTGGGATGTGGAAACGGGGTTCATGATCTCTTTTTCGACAGATCGGGTCGAGCAGCATGGCCTCACCGTTCGTGAATTAAAGGGAGTGCGGCAATGCCTCTTGAGAAGTCTTGAGCAAACAACAATGTCAGGCTGATGGAAGTCCTGACTGACTGGCAGTGCATCGATCGCGTAGTCGGTAAGAACGTTTCCACGGAAGGAATGAGTGGAAGAGTTGGAGACATGTAGGAAATGTAGGGAAGAGAAGTGAGCTGAGAAACGAGGAAGGAACGGGAAGCAAAAGAGACCTCAAGTATTTGACCACCTATAGCGGGGAGGCAGTACCCAAGATTTCATCTGTTCACTATTGTAGACTAATTCAGAAACGTAGACCACACTTGTAGCGACTGCCATGGGTGTTCAGAATATCACATTCAGCGATCCCTAAACACGTCTTTGGAAGACTTTCTCTAGTGTGTATATTAGCGATAGGATGTGTGCTCTACCACAATAGGTAGACGGTCAGAGTTTCGACGAATGTGGATCGGTGGAAGATGAGTTGAACGTTGGATTATGTCAGATTTTTGCGATGCTAAAAAC
>NAJN01001446.1:0-11172 GCA_005059845.1 Cryomyces minteri
CTCCAGAGGAGTCACACGAAGCGGAACGTTTGGACACCCACCAAGCCCGGGGAATGCACATCAACGACTTCCCGTACGAGATACTCGCAGGAATCCTAGAAGAAACCACACGGCTGAATGAGCGCGATGGCGTGTCTTACACTTTCGGGCTCAGCCAGGCACCACTACCGCTTCAGAAGACCAAACTTCAGAAGTACCTCAAGGGCCCAATTCCACCGGACATGCTGAAGTGGGATGCCACGGCAGCAATCCGTCAGGTATGTCGGGCATGGCACGAATGGTCTCTCGACTACTCCTTGAAGGACGTGTACTTACGGCGGTCAGATCACAACGCCTTGCCGTTGGTGTAGCCTGCTGACTCTTGCGTAGATGGAGAGGCAGTGAGAGATGGGCGGAGTTGTCGCGATGCCGCCGCTCATACGACATCTACGAATTGATCGACAATCCCTCTGGCCTTGCTGTATACCGCGACCCCTTCTCGTCGGTGCTCCGAACCGCAGAGTTGCTGTCGCAGTATCCGTCTGTCGGCTCCAAGATAAGCAGATTGTGGTTCAACGGTTTCTACGTCACCGAAACGGACCGCGAGATCTTCACTGTCCTTCGCAGCTGTCCGAACCTCGTCTCCGTCAGCGTACCATGGACCGTCTTGAGACATGGAAGTTCGGAAGACTGGACTTACTTGCTGAACAGCACAAGAGGTCATGGCACTCCTCTCCAGTCTCTGGAACTCCTAGCTGTTGATCTGCCTGAAGTTCAGGCAAAAGACCCGGCGAACAGGGTGGATTTGAGGCCTCTGGACCACCGGCGTGTGGATTTCAGTAAGCTACGACGCCTAAAGGTCTTCGGCAACACCACCTTCATGCCAGTATGTGATCAGGATCTTCAGGCCATTGCGAGGACAGCGACCAGCCTGGAAGAGCTCCATATCACCGGGCTTTCTACGGTGTCTATCGAGGGTACGTGAGAGTCTTCAGTTGTGGATGAGTCATTGACTGTTGGATCTGGCTGACGTCTTTCCCTTTAGGTGTTATGGCCTTGGTCAAAGCATCTCAAAAGACCCTAAAAGTCCTCGAGCACTCCCCTCGCTCCGACGACGGTTTCTATCACCCGCATCCAGGCACTCTGCCTAGCACGGAGCATCTCTGCGACGTCCTCACTGCCTGCCCAAAGCTCAAGGACCTGTCGATCTCTGTGCCGTCTATGTGTCCGGATTTGTTTTCAAATGACAGCGTTCGCTGGGAAGGTGAATGCCAAGTTCGAGCTGCACGGCTATGCGACAAAGCTACCACGTCTTCTCACGCGACTAAGAAGAACGGCCATGAAAAGGGAGACCTTCTAGTGCTGCAAGAGACACTCGCTCGAGCACGGACCCTAATTCGGAACCGCCGCTTGATGCGTGCAGAACTCGACATTGAACTCTTCTTCCTCGACTGCATTTTCGAGCCTCGCCTCCAGGCAGTGCATGGTGATGTCTCGCTGGCCGAGATTTCCTCGAACGCCCAGTGGCCGGCGTTCAAGGCAAGCTCATCCAAAGGTCCCTATGGCGCGACCGGTCTGTACGGCAAGGACGAAGGGCCCTGGGATGTCGTTTCAGAGGGTGAGTGGATGTATGCTGTTGGCAGGCGGTGGATTACGATGTGAATACGAACATTAACACGAATAACGTGGGTTTGGCAAAAGTTGGCATGGGCGTTAGTAGTGTGTTGTTCCGCTTCTCTACGTACAACACCAGGTGGACGTACGTCTGGTCTTGTTCCTAGTTTGCAAATCGGGACGCTGTTCTCGAACTCTGCATGTACTCTGATCCTTCGCGGTCCCTTCGTTCTGTGTGTTCTGCATCTCCCTGCTGTCGCATTCACCGATGGCAGATGCCTCGCCGTGCCCCGATCTCTCTACCAGTGTGTAATCCCGTGCTTCTCATCATAGTTTTGATATTGTCCTTGGTACAACCCCTGCTTCGTTCAGAGATCTTGTCGACTACGTCGTCTTCCATCGACACATACATTCGGCAACGTCTTTTGCCGCTTTTTGCAGCTTCCAGCGGCATTGCGCCAGATGATATAAGACCTTCTCCTGTACCCACTGCGGGCCCGTACCAGCACTATCTTCCTCGAAGGCCTCTAGCGTGACAAAGGCCCCACCGAGCCTGCTGCCACCTATGGATATCTTCCCCGCACTTGCAAAGCCATCGACGAAGAGGGTTCCACGTCTCCCTACTCAAGAACCCTCAAGACGAGGATTGGTGGTTTCGACTGTTTCTTTCTTCCCGGCAGAAAACAGGTCTCGGACCAGACTCGGAAACAGCCTAGTCTGCAGTGCGGAGTTCTCCAGCTCATGGCTGTGAGTGACCAAAGTTGGCTCGAGCAGTTCTGGGAGAGCTCAACATGCTGATCTAGTTACCTTGGCAGAGATGCTATGGGACATGGCCATACCAGCCATATCGGGACTTGCTCCACGCGGAATAAGCAACACTAACATCTTCTCGCTCATGTACGACGACTAAAAAACATTGGTCGACTCTGAAGCTACCCCTGACCCCTCATCACACAACGGTGCTCCAGGGCGCGTTCGTAGGTCCATAGTCGCCGGCACTTCTCAGCACTTCTGCCTGTCATCAGGCCTCGTCGCAACGGCTGTTTGGTAGCTCTTCTCATTCGTAAGGACAAGAAAGTAGCGTGTGTGGGTTCAGTAACACAGGGCAAGAGGCACTGCATTGTAGACGACGGACACGATAGCGACTCTACTCTTAGAACACAAGGACTGATAGCTGCAATGCTGCGGATCCTGCGGACACCGCGGCATATCTCAGCGCGTTCCTACGTGCTTGAAACATGGAAACAGCTCCCCAAGCATCCGGTACTCCAGACTTCGCTTCAAGACACGCCATGTTATGACCTGCTCAAACAGCCTGAAGATTTCATTCAGCGTTGTGATTGACACTAAGTGATTGACACTAAGCGTAATTCAGGACACCCTTGATAATCCACACTTCGCCGTTAGCGACCTTGTCCGCTATGCTAAGGACTTCAACATTTCCGGGTTGGATCTGCGCGAATCAGCAAGTTCCGTGCGACGTCGCCAAAAAGCCGCCTGAGAGGTGGACTGCTCCGGGAAAGCTCTCGCACATCTCGTTGTAGGCATTCTCCGCTCCGGGCGATGAAGACTCACGAATCTCTTGCCGCCCACCTGTTCAAACCACAGCGTCCCGCCACCCAATGTTTTCACCTTCTCATCCGCCTTCCACGGACTCTCAGGTACGACATGCGCCTCAACAAATCGCCTCAGGTTCCTATGTGCCCTATCTTCACCGGCTTGACCGTCGTACGCATTCTCGCCAAATTCTTTGTACTCCCTTGGATCTTCCCATGGCTTTCTTGGCAGTTTTGTAATCTCGGCGTTTAATGGAGCAAGGATCGTGGAGTTCTGAGAGGAGGAGTCGAAGCGTGAAGAGATGGTCTCGATGTCGCGAGTGAGCCCAGCGAAGATGTTGATGCTGCGGTCCTTGCCAAGAACATCAGAGATAATCACGTCGCCGAAAGACGAAGACTCTTGGGGGCTTCTGTCCCCGTTGGGTGGAGGGAGTGCGATGTTTGGAGTGTTCATCATTGGCGATTGGTGACCGCCGGCGGAACTCCGCCGCTTGAGGTTCGATGAACAGGATACGAGTTGTGCTGTACCTGCTAGTATAAAGCAGGATGTCACGATGGGATAGAGTAGTGATGGCTTCATACTGGATGTGTCATTGCAGGGCGCGGGTGCGACGTGCACGGCGTTGATCTTGTTGGAGGTCTGAGGCGGCGTCATTTGGACAGCCGCTCGCTTATTTCGTAAACCAACCGCCCCTCTTAAACGAGTCCACTCCGACTTCAAAGTGATCGATCCTTCAGCTTCCGTACCAACATCCTCCCGTTACTTCATGTCGGCACCCTCACGCAATAAGTCTCTCGTCGGGGATCACCTCGAAAGAGATGGCTGAGAACGTGACGGCGTCGAGTCAGACACGGACACCTCTTGTCACAGAAGTCAGTGATCGCAGGTAGAAAGTGCACAATTCATCTGACATGTTCTACTTAGGATGATTTGCGGGCGTTTCACATGAAACACTTCGGTCATGCTCTGTCCCCTGCGAACTTCTTCGTTGGCAATGAAGTGCCGATTCACGCCGAAGAGAACTACGATGATGGCCTTGGCTACTATCCAGATGGAGTCAAACGAACTCTCACCGACGAGCAGATCGCTATATTCCGACATAGTGAGATCCAGGCCATTTTGAAGACGAGGAGGCATCTAAGAGAAGGCGAGGAAGACCGGCAAGAGAATGAGGGCAAGGGTGTAGAGAGACCTGAAGATTCTAGCGAACTCCGCCAGCAGGCATGCAGCGCTGGTGCTGGTGCTGATGCGGGCGCGGAGACTAGGATCAACTGGTTGAGGCAGACTCGAACACAGAGGAGCAACAAAAACAAGAAGAGCAAGAAAAAGAGGAAGCGGGCTTCTCAAGCCATTGACAGTGATAAAGAGGAGTGGACCCACCGAAGAATCGCCCGAGAAGAGGACGAACAGAAGGCTACGGCCCTGGATCTCGACTACAGTGAATAGCAAGGACCAATGCGCAGTGCATTCCACGACAAGCCGCAATGGGAGTGTTCGCAACGATTGTCGTGCCCAAAAGCCCATTTGGTGACTGTCCAGGATGATTCGGTACCGCACATCGGAAGTCGCCCAAACCAACAAGTCGCCGAAGGGCGGAGCACTCAAGAGAATCTGCTACACTGAGAAGCATAAGAGAAGCTTCGAAGTTTTACTCCCTCTCGCCGCACCCTTCCCTAATCCGCCTTAGCGGACAGTCAAAATAAGACTTTCGATGTCGCTTTCACGACGGGATTCTATCACCGGGTATGCTTGAAACACAAATTTGCCTTAAAAGTTCATCCGAGTCGTGCATGATGAGAAAGTTCATCCTTAGCCGGAGGCTACCAGTCCAATAACGTCCCGTGCTGCGTTCCCTCTGGCGGAGGCCGGGCGGGAGCAAGCATGGATGGACTGCGTGGTTCAATGTCGAGGAAAATCTAATCTTCTCTCTGACGAACTTCGCTTCCCACTGAACAGGCCCTGTACACACGACCGTCTCTCGATAGTCACTGACGTCGTCCTGTGTAACAGGCATGGTCTGCAGACTGTCTTCCCGTCAAGGACCTGCCGGTTCAGGGCACGATACATAGATCCAGAACCATGCGGCAACTTCCAGATGGACTATGTCTTTCGAAATCAGGGGAGTGGAAGCGATGTGAACCTTCTATTTGAACTGCCTACGTCCGGGCATGTATCCGGAAGACTCGTGCTTGTTTAGAACATGCTCGCTGTGCGACCGATGAGCGGTTCGCTTCGGACGCCACACTTTGGAGTTCCTTACGGACAACGAAGATGCCCGAGCATCAGCTTGTCTCATAGGAGAGACCATGTGGTTGTTGTCGTTGGTTCTCAAAGTTTCTGAAGTCGGCTCCGACCACTATCGTAGTCTGCTACATCTACAAATGTCATGACGCAGTATTTGAGTCACTTGTAGCAGACTGCGTTCCACTACTTATCATCTGAACTACGCTGACACGAATAAGGGAGAGTAGAATCGTGCATGTCTGATTAAATCGTGGCTGTCGCCGTTGCTCATTCATACACTTTCGGCGTACCAGAGTGGGGTGGAGTTGTAAGGTACCTAGCCGTTTGCCGTGTCTTCCGTGTCTATGTAGGGTACCTATCTAGACGACACATTCGCGGCTTCAAAAGAAGTCAACCCATACAATTCCGTCACACACATCGAGAGTGAACACAATGAGTGACGGCGAGAATCTTCTCATTTGCACAGCTTGTGGGACTCAATTCGATCTCCCTGCAGACCCGCCGCCAAAGAATTGTAGGATCTGTGATGTAAGTACATTGCAGCATCGGTCATTGTGTGAGAGAATTACTGCGACAACGCCACCGTGTTAAGATCCTCTCCTTGCCTGTTTCTTGATGCTGGACGATTGTCCTGTACCCCAGTGTTCAACAAAATCTCCGTTGACAGTACTGACCGACTACCAAGGATCCTCGCCAATTTGTCCCTCCAAGTGGACAGTCATGGACAAGTCTCGCAAAGATGAAGAGCAACTACGAAAACAAGTGGTCACAAGATCCAAAGGATGGACATATATGGTCTATCTGGACTGAGCCAAAAGTACGAACCATCGGTTACGTCGACTTTACTGGATGAGCTCGGGCTTAAGCGGACTGCAGTTTGGTATCGGACAACGCTGTATACTCCTCCAGACTCCTGACGGAAATGTACTTTGGGATGTGATCGCTCTGTTGGACCAGAAGACCGTCCAATTCGTACGTTACCTCGATATCAGGCCTGTGTAGTCCTTACTTACGAGAGTCAGATTAACTCCAAGGGCGGCCTCAAAGCCATAGTGATATCTCATCCACACTACTACACAACCCATCTAGAGTGGGCCTTGGCCTTTGGCTGCCCCGTCTAAGTATCTGTGGAAGACAAGGGATGGCTCAGCCGCGCGGACCCAAGCAACGTCCGCCACTTCATCAAAGGACCCACTGAGCAATTAACTACTGGCGTCACGGCTATCAAAGCCGGAGGCCATTTTCCAGGCAGTCTGCTCTTGCATTGGGAGAAGCAGCTCTTCATAGCTGACACAATAGTTATTGTACCGTAAGTGTGTGTTCCATTTGCGCCTCAATCCCTACAACCGCGACAGCCACACGTCACAACTTAACTACGCTCACGTAAACGCAAGTTCTGGTCTCTACCACATCGACCGTTTACAAGGCACGACAAGCTTCGCTTTCATGTGGTCCATACCCAACATGATACCTCTTTCACCCGACGAGATTCAGGGAATCTGGAATTCGCTCAAGCCGTTCGACTTCGACGTTGCGCATGGTGCGTTCGTGAACATGGACATCCGGAGTAAGGAGGTGAAGGGGAGGGTGCTAGAGTCCATGAAGATACACGTTAGGCGGGTTCAGAGCAACGAAAGTTGTGCGTTGTTGGAGGAAGCTGCGTGAAAGTAATTTATCTTGCGGGCAGAGAAACTGAACGCGGGGAGAACAGCCCGCGCGTCTGAGATACGAGGATTTGAAACATTGAAGACATGAGCTGCGATACGATCTGCTCCAGGCGCCCTTTAGGCACTTCTCTCCCTGCATGGGACCTCCTCAGCCCTACGACAAGACGCAACAGACAAGCCGCGCCACAAACGAATGCATGATTGCCAAACAACTCGAAATTGCAAGACATGGTTGCCATCTTCAGACCGCGAGTACAGGCGCCTGGGCTTCCGACAAAGAGCCCGGACCGGCTTCCCGAGAAACGTCGAGTGGCATTTCCGGCGTTGCAACTCCCGGCTGAGAATGGTTCACTTGTGGCTGCGACATCCTCTGCGTGGGCCTCTGTTTCTTCGCTTTCCGAGTATCCCCACCAGCCGCTCTCGCACTCTCGTTGGCCTTCGCTTTCCGCTCTGCTCTCGTCTCCTTGGGCTTGATGTCAAGTCTGTTGTCCACTTCTCTCGCAACATCTGCCAGTTCTTCCTCAAACCCTAATATCTGCACGACTTCTTCGTAGCTCTTGCTTTGGTTCGTCTTAACATATTTCGGGTCCTTCCCAGGCATGATCTGACTGAGCAAGAACTTTGTATTGCCCCACCGGTTTTCGACTTCTAGGGCTACCTTCATGTATTCTCTAGCTACCTCTTCCCAGCTCGCAAGACCACCCTCTTCTTTGCTGCGGAAGCATGATGGGTTGCGCTCCGCGGCAGTTGCGATCATTGCTCCATCTACGCCGTAATCTTTGATCAGCTCGATGGCAGAGTCTCGATCGACGACATCGCCATTCATCAAGCACGCGACACCGGCCTCGCGACACACATCGGCGATCGTTCTCAGCTGCTCTCGTATCGCGCGTTCCCTGGGTCGCATAGGCGTCGTCCGGCAGTGTATTGTAAGTCCCGTAATTCCCGTTGTGCACAACTTCCTAACCAGTTCTTCCGTCTGCTCGGGTGTCTCCAGCAGTCGCATCTTCACGGATATACCAATCTCGTACACCTCCCCCACCTCCCTCACCAGCGCCCTCAATATTGCGCACAAGACATCTGGCGTCCTTAATAGGGCTGCACCCATGCCACCAGTTGTGCTGAATGGTTTCGGACACCCAGCGTTCACATCGATGCCTGAGACGTCCGCCGCGACCAGTTTGGCGGCTTTGACAGCATTTTCTGGGTTCGAGGTCCCCAGCTGGAAGATAAGCCGTCGTCCCTCACGCTGGGGATGGAGGCGGTATATGATGCTTTCTCTTTGGTTTGTGCCCAGTGAAGGGTTTCTGGCGCCATTCGAGGAAACGCGGGTGAAATCTATGGTGGAGGTTAGAGAGTTGCATCGCCGGGTCGTGCCTATCATGGCCTTGTCCACAGTTTCGGGGCCTGTCGTCTGTCAGTCTGTACGAGATGCAGACGGACATAAGTGAAATGTACCCCATACAAGATCGGCGCCGTACTTCAGAGCCAGTAACCTGGAGGGTAATTCACCAGAGCGCACCATTGGCGCTAGGACGATCTTGCCCCGGTAATCGACGCCATTCTTGGGTATCGGCACACGTTTGGAGGCCGGTTTCATGATGTTCGTAAGCGTTCGTAGCATTCCATCGCATGGATTGACGGGAAGACGATGTTGAGCGAGCGCAGAAGCGAAACTTCGCCGCTCCAGACGGAAAAGTATATTGACCGCCAAATTCTGCCAAAGGCACCGTTACTGCCAACTACCTCGAGACGCGCGCCAAGAGGATCTGGCCTGACCTACCTTACCTTGTTCAAGAGTGTACCTCGTCACAGACTCGACGTCGAGCGAGTGTTGTTATTGCAAAGTCGACTTCGAGAAGGTCTGGTTTCACGATTTCGTTTCTTTCAACTGCCATCCGCCAATCGTGACAACATCAGTTCGTTAAGCAGACTGCATCCACCCACGCAACAGACTTGGCTGGAGAACGAGTCTTGGAGAGTCTACAGTGGAGCGGTTGGATCGCCTTCGCAGCAGACCTCATCGCCAAGTGTCAGTGCAGCACTGCACTTGCGTACGAATCCCAAAAACACTGCATTGTTTCTTTTACTAGCCCCCGATCTCCCTGAGGCTTACCCAAAGACCGCTTTGAGGCTTCGTGGTAGCACCGCCCTGTATCCCCATCTCACCCTTCGCAAGCGCACTCCCCTCCTCAAACTGCGTCTCATATCTTACCGGCCTAGGCAGCCAATAAGCACGCAAACTCGGCCTGCGCAAACCGCTGCCCAACACAACTCCTCGACCCACGCATCGTCCCTCCAGAGATGGGTGCTCGTAGTGAGGGCCCAGGGCGCGAGGATGATGTACGCGCCTTTCGGCACGATCTGGCCGTTGAGGCTGGTGTCGCTGTCCGCAAGTCGGAGCGCGAGCGACACGGGTGCCCCTATGCGCAGGACTTCGGAGCTGACGGCGTGCAGGTAGTCGCAGCTATCTAACTGCGCTGCCCCCGCATCTTCATCTAGTAGGCGCAATTTGCCGCGGACTTCATCGCAGAGTTTTTGCTGACGTTTGCGTGCTTGGCCAGAAGGTAGAGGGCCCAGGTCAGGGCCGTGACCGTTGTCTCGTGCCCGGCGATGAGGAAGGTCATCATTTGGTTCACCAAATCCTCATCGCCGAGGCCGCCACTCTCGAACGCCACGGACAAGATGTCGACGTCCGTCATCTCCTTCTCGGCCAAATCCTCCCTATTCTTGGCAATGAGGTCGCGATATACAACGCGGCGTCCTCGATCTCGTTGTTGCGCTTGAGAGGCAAGCGCTTGAGGAACCAGAAGGGCAGGAAGAGACTTGCGAGTTATGGAAGGCGTGGGCCGGGAGAGGGATTGTATGTTTTGCAGTATGTTTGGTTGAGCTTGTTGTTAGGGTCGATGAGGGCGATGAAGTCTTAACCTATGCCGCACAGGCTAATGATTCTGCTGGACCAATTGCCGCCTTCGATAACGCCTAGAGCATGCTAGGGAGCCTCGGTAGCCTCCTTGTCTAGGTCTAGAATTAAGGTTGTCCGTCTTCTCTAATGGTAGAACGGTTAATTTTTTTACTTTCTACTAAAATGTTATATTATAATAAGACCTTACTTAGTTCTAGGATAGTGTTTAGATAATACCTATACTAGTGCTTAGAATTTAGAGTTATGTTTTTTAACATTTATCTTATTTTTCTAATTTTTAAAAACAGCCCTAGATAAGATTTTTATAAAGCTATCTACTAGTTACTTTTTAGAAGTAGTATATTCTATATTTAAAACACGTAATTTTGCTTTTCTTCTAAAACATTTGTATTAGAAGTTTTTAAATTCTTATTTTTAAGCTATAAAGCTTTTATATACTTATCTCTAAGCTAGACATCTTATCTCTAAGCTAGAAACCTCTATATACCTATTTCTAGGCTAGAAACCCTCTATGTAGCTGTTTTTAGGCTAATAGCCCTTTACATAGTCTAGAAATGCTCTATAGCATTTCTAAGATAAAACTAGCTATATACTAATAAAGTTTCTTTCTAAACTAAGAGGTTTTACTCTACTAGTCTAGAGGTAATGTGAATAGCCTTTAAAGTGTTAAAATTGTGTGTCTTTTGTGTTAAGATAGCCTAAGGATAGCCTTAGCCTTAGGATAGATCTAAGTAAGGAAAGTAAGGAATAAAAATAGAAGGCTAAACTAGTTAGCCTTAAGATAGAAACACAAGTGTAGGGGAGTATAGAAGGTATTAGACACTAGACTAGTAAGGGTATTACGTAGTACTAGCTGTATTTAGATAAGTATTAATAAGTAACTTAATCCTCTATAAGGTAGAAGGGAAGGCTTATATACATACATAAGGTAGCTAAGTACTAAGTAACTAGATAGGGGTACTTAACAGATACATTTAAAGGTTATTTGCGCTACCCCTAGGCTAGTAGGGAAAGTCCTTCTAGTTTAGAAAAGTACTTTGCTAGCTTTGTTTTAGAAAAGCTATAGGGGTTTTTCTAGACCTATATAGGGGTACTTAGCCTAAAGATAGGCATGTAGGGGCTTTTAAGCTTATAGGATCTAGGCCTAAAGACCTTATGAAAATGAATGTCTTAGAAGGAGAGCAA
>NAJN01001447.1:0-11157 GCA_005059845.1 Cryomyces minteri
TACGCGTCTTCGCCGACCGTCGTCCTTCCCCCACAGCAGCAATCTCATTACTTCGCCGACAAAGGCGCAACTCACACCCAGTCAGTCTTCACTAACCCTTACTACCAACCAGCTCTTCTAGCAGATGGCTCCAATGCGACCCAATCCTTCTATGCGCCCTCATCCGAAAAGCGCAAGCGCTCCTATGCCGACATCCAAGATCCCGACGAGGCCGACGCGCAAGACGGCTCTCTCACCACCACAGTTGCTACGCCGTCCAAGCCCCGCGGCGAACCCATCATGGGCCCGGGCATGACTCTCATCTACCCCGACGACCCTGAATACACGCGCGCTATAGACGCTGCCTCCCAAACAGGCACCTGGGCCGAGACGACAGCAGCGAGTCGCACTCCTCAGGCAACGCACACGCGAGCTTCACTCCGCCCAATAGTGCAAAGCCGCAAGTCTTCGCGCATGGATCCCTCTGCTCCAGGTCCAGACGACATCACTCTCCTCATCGCACCCACCGCGCGTCGCGAACCGCACCAAAGTCCACCCATCGACGCCATTACCGCACGCCTTGGAATCAGCTGGTCGCAGATGCCACCCGCCCTCCTTGCATCCGCCATCCCAGCCTGGACCCTCTACATCACGAAGCACTACCCGCTCAGCAACGTGCGCTTCCTCTTTCACCAGCGCAACCTGCCCGCGTACTGCGTTGCGGCGGTGTGTGAAGGACGCGAGGGTCACTATCTGTTCACGGATGACCTGAAGCGAGCCCAGCTCGTGGCGTACGACATTGGCGCTGCGCTGGCGAATTTGTCGATGGATCCTATGCGGTTCGAAGGCGATGAGGTGCTCGATGCCACCGAATCGGAGGTGCGTGGCGTTGCGGAGCAGAGTGCGGGAGGTGAGCCTGATGCGGAGATGGACATCGACTAGCTGGGCGCACGCAGTCCCTGTTCGCGGCGTTTCCTGGCTACTTGTCCACATGGCTCGGTTTCATGCTTGACGGCGTCACATCCGGCACCGGGTTTCCATGGCTTCTGGCGCTCCCGGCTTTCGGGCTTGGAGTTAAAAGTGCGGTTCAGCAGCTTATATAGCTCGCCTGCGTAATTTGGCCAGATCGCCTTGGCTTACAAGCATTCCACACATAGTCTTAATGCTGCTATATACATTTGATGGGACTGGGCTGCGTTGCGGTCGTCTGTCGGTGCTGCTGATCCATGAACTGTAACTAAATCGCAAAGGTATCACGGCGTGACAGCGCCGCCAGATTGATTCAAGTGAGAGCAGAACAGTGTGCTCGCCGAACAACGTCTGCCAGTGTGTAACGCATACATACT
Organism: Cryomyces minteri; assembly: GCA_005059845.1. Taxonomy (NCBI): domain Eukaryota; kingdom Fungi; phylum Ascomycota; class Dothideomycetes; genus Cryomyces; species Cryomyces minteri. The sequence goes on from NAJN01001447.1 coordinate 1,326, forward strand.
GTAACGCGTGTTTTTGACTGGGGTTTGACAGTCACGCGTGACCTCAGCGCACACCAGGGTCTGACCTCGACCTCACCTCGACCTCACCTCAGCAAGCGCTTCCACTGCTGCAGATAAAACTTCCACTCCCACTTCCACTTTCACCTGCTTACCTCGAAGCGAGAGCAGACGATCGCGTTATCCACACCCGTCAGCCGGATAACATCCGAACTCTCGCGCACATCGTAGCTGCAACAAAGCCTGTTCCACAACACCGCCATCGACCTCCCCGCCTCCACCCCTCCATCCCACGCCATAGAGAAACCCACAGATTTCTGCGCTCGCCGCGTCGTCACACACTACACCACACAACAAACCCAACAATCACAAACAAGCCCGACAAGTCCAACCTCTGCCCCGCCACCTCCCCATCATGCCATCCCCCGACCCCAAGCCCCGATCCCAGTCCCGCTCGCCTCCCCGCCATCGCGACCGTGACAACTCCATCCAGAGCAAAAAGCCCGCCAGCAACGGCAGCGGCTTCCGGTGGAAGGAGAAACGCCGTGGCGATGGCTATGATGGAGAGGGGCGAGCGGGGAGTCGGCTGGAGCGCGGGTATCGTGGTGATGTAGGGCGGGAGCGGGAGAGAGAGCGGGAGAGGGAGAGGGAGAGGGAGAGAGAGCGGTCGCCTCGACGCGATCGAGATAGGGCGGATAGGGCCCGGTCGGACAGAGACCGGACTGACAGCCACCGAGAGGGCGAGACCTCCAGGCCAGCACGGCGCGTCCCCTTTGCGTCCTCCAGCAAGCGCGCTGCATCCAACACCGACGCGACCCCCACCACCCATCGCGCCGCCGCTCCCAAACCCGCCGCCCCGCCGCCCTCGACCGAGCCGATGATCCTCGTGCACGTCAACGACCGCCTCGGCACCCGCGCCACCATCCCCTGCCTGGCCTCGGACCCGATCAAGCTGTTCAAGGCGCAGGTCGCGGCCAAGATCGGCCGCCAGCCGCACGAGATACTGCTGAAGAGGCAGGGCGAGCGGCCCTTCAAGGACGTGTTGACGCTCGAGGACTACGGCGTCAGTAGCGGGGTCCAGCTGGATTTGGAACTGGACACGGGGGATTGAGTCGGGAGAGGCGTGGAATGGGATGAAGGGGGCGGGACGAGGAGATGGCATCAGGTGATAGCATGGGATGGGTCGGTCTGGCTTGGTCTGGTTCGGTGCGATCTAGCTGCTAAAGCCGGGACGGGTTGGTTGCTCGCTTGCTTGCTGGCTTGCTGGCTTGCTCGTCTCGAAAGGGCAGGCCGAGCCCACCTCGGCCACGGCCACGTCAAACGAGCGAACAGACAAGGGCACCACGCCGCGCTGGTCTATTAACCAGAGCGCTCAAAGACACACTCACTTGTGCACCCGACAACGAGTCCCGCAGACCCAGTCGCAGCAAGGTCACCAGGCATTGAAGTCCAAGCGACCGAAGGCGTGCTGAACCTCTGGCCCCTCCACCTCCACCCCGACCTCGACGTCCGGCATCCAAAACCATGCAGCAGCCACGCCTCCGCTTCCCAGCGCCCAAGGTCCGAAATCTCGAATAATCAGCGTGCACCATTCACCCCTCCCCGTCCCTTGACGCAGACCCCGTCCTGTTCCCCTCACGCAGCCGATTACGCCGGCCGCGTTGCACTGGGCCAGCCACCGCACGTGTTGACGACTCCGTGCCAGAACACACGGTCCCCGACGTTCCGACCGTAGGCAGCGAGCCGCATCTCGCGAGATTCAAGCGTGGCTCGCGCACACGCTGCCCCCTCCCCCCTCTCAAGAGTCAGGCAGGGCCCCCGCGTCCATCAGAACGAACAAAGGCTTCCGCCGGTGCAGCGGAGCCGGCAGGAGCGCATGCCGCCGACGCCAGAACTCGAGATTCGCAGCGATGCAGCCGCACGGTCGGCCGGCTTCTGGGCCAGGGCGCCTACGTCGAGGGCACGGACGGCGGGTGCGGGTGCTGGGAGGGCGGACGGGTAGTACCGGTCGTGCCGTAGAGTGAAGACGACGACGACGACGACAACCGAGCTGGCGGTGCTGTGATGTGGTACGGGGCACCGCGAGTCTGGGATCCGCAATCCACCGATTGCCCGCGGCGGAAGTACGTGGGTTGGACTTCGTTGTGTGGTAGAAGTGGGCGAGCGCTTCAGCCGCAGCGCGGACGTCAGCGAGGGACTCGTAGTGTTCTCGCGCGCGATCGTTGTTGGGGGAATGGAGACTGCAACAACCCCGCTCTCGGTGTGGCGGGCTTCGGAAACGTTCTGAGCGGAAACTTGCAGCGGGATGGGGAAAGCAGACGGAAGATTACGGAGATCGAGATCGCAGTGGGGAATTGTCGCTTTGCTTTCGAGGATCTGTCGGGGTCGCGAGACTGTGGTTGAGGCAAGCATGGGGAATATGTAGACGGACGGTTGGCCGAGGACCAAGAACCTCTTCGCCAGCATGAACTTGCTGGGTAGCCCGTACGTCCAGACAGTGCTGGTCCGGCTCACAATGACGCAGCGTCAGACAGACGAAAAATTTTGGATCGTTCGTCGAAGAGCTACGACACCGCCCGAACGCGGTCCCAACCCACTCGTCCCTCTCCCGCAGTCCGCACCAACATCCTCGCTCCTCGCACTCCTGCCAGAGACAACCAGCCAAGCCCCTCCGCCCGTGGATGCTCCTGGACGACCCGCAGGCCGGCAAACGGCATCTCGCGCCTTACTTGCTGCATTTTATCCGCCTCCATCTGGAGCGCGGCCTGCGAGATGCGGAGCCAGGACGAATTCATGCAGAGGACGGACGGGCTGGCGCGCAGGAAGGGCGAGGCGGCGGCGGCGTTGTTGGCTAGAGGCGTGTAGTTCTGCTCGGCATAGACGGCGCGCGAGTGGCGGGCGTGGCGGTCCATTTGGTCGGGCGGTTGGGGGTCGGTAGGGGCTGAAAGATCGTAAGATAGATCGCCCACATCGCAGGTGTCTTCTCGGAGGCTTCGCTGCAGACACAGGAAGTTGGAGAGGATGTCTGTGGCTAGAGTGTCAGCAGTGACTCCAGGCTCGTAGCTGATGGGAGTGGGCAACGATCGTGTTGCTGCGGGCCTGTGAATGCTGCTGCTGCCAATGCATCTCTGGGCCGTCACTTACTCCTGACGTCGTTCCAAAGCCGCAGTCCTGACCCGATGGCGACACCGTTGGCTTGCGTCGTAAAGTAGCTTCGTTCCAGCGCGTCTGAAGATGCCGCGCCGCCGGTGAGGAGACTAGGAGTAAGATACAGATTAGCAGGGTCCATGCTGTAGGCTTGCCTATGAAACAGATTGGCAAAGTCTTGCAGTGTACGAGTGCTTGGTAGGAGTAATCGGCATGTACCTACATCCACAGCAGTAAGTAGGGCACCAGTTTTCAGGTCTCTTGATCAATCTTGCGCAAAGCTTTGTGAAGAGCTCTGGAATCAGCATGGTTGACGGGGTCACTGTACAATGCTCTCCATCTGACGGCTCGAAAATGAATTAAAACTCCCAAACGACAGGCCTCTGCGACATTACCGCTTTCGATACTACACGGAGATACTTCTGCAAAGCGCATCGGATAGTCGAGCAGCCGGCGGGCTATGTAACATCGAAATGCGGCGAAAGCGGACGGAGTTGGGCAGGCCATGGGATCGTTGCAATGGGCAGACTGCAGCTGGATCCCCGCTGCTTCACGTGTGTTGGCGAGAACGTCGAGGATCGAGTTGTCTTGATTTTGAGGGAGAGAGAAGTCGTCGCCTTGGCTTGTCGACGAGAACCTCGTGGAGCCGACCGACTCTGACAGGTTTGCGCACTCCTGGGCGTAGTCGGTTTCGTTGACGACACTGAAGGCTGGCATGCCGTTATTGAATATTGCATGCAGCATGTCCTCGCTGTAGCTTGAGGTTAGTACCACGGTTGTCTTAGTCAGACAATCGAGGATCATACAGCAGTCCACCTCCCTCGCCCTTGGCCTTGCCCGATGAAGATTCGGGGAGTTGCATTTGAAAATCACCCCGTCTCACACTGTCAATGTAATCTCCAGAGAACACGAAAGGGTACAACTGCCGCCTCGAAGCTCCAGGATTCTAGCCAACCCTTCCAGGTGTATTGCGGCTTCGGGCTTCCCCGAGCGTTCTACGTGGAGATGTTTGGTATCCGACGGCTTTGGAAGTGAAGGGGGCAAACCCACCTCGAAAGACATTAAACAGGTAAGAGCTGCAATAGTCTCATCATGGACGGCCGTCTCCGTGTTTTGTAGACTCAATCTGAGACCTTACGGAGTTCGGGCCTTGAAGATGTTGTGCTCGCCGCTGACATGAGCGGTCTCGATTGCATCAAGATAGCCGAGGGAGAGAACACAAGCTGCAGATAGCAGCATGTCGCTCCCATCCCATGCCGAACTCAGCAGTACGACAGCTCGGTCGGTGTCAATGCTCGGGATGAGGAGAACGGGTTCAGCGTCTCCGACGACCAACGGCTGGGGAGCACACTCAAAGGCGTCAGGGGTCTCCTTCCATGAGCGGTCATTGCCATGGCTGTGTTGCGACATTTTCTGTCTTCCGATAGACCATTTCGTTTCTTCGTTGATTGCCATCGGGACGAAAGTATTGCTGAGATGATATCCGTATCGAGTTGTGTCTTTTCATAGACAGAGAACCTCTTCATAACTTCTGGATCAGGCAGGGCCTCTGAGATCGCCGCCGCCAACCTCACCGGGCATCGCGCAACATCAACACAGCCTATACTGCTGGGAAGGAGTAACTTGCAAACCCATGATGATTTTGATTCTGGTTTGCATGCCGTGCATACCCGGGCTGACTTGAGCTCAGGTATGCAGATTGAACAGCCGGCGCAAGATGCTGTGCAGATTGGTGGCAAGTCCGGCTCAGGCTAACACGATTTACAGCCAGTACAGGCCGTAGTACAGCCGTTGCTAGAGACGGGTCTTGCATCTATGACCATAAAGAATCTGTCGAATACTCGACACTATCGCCAAGCAGGCACATGAGAACAAGATGCGTCCCAGCTGGTAAACTCACCAACTGGAGCTTTCTGAAGTTTCTGTTTCCAACGCCAACTACGAGCCGCGTGCGATCGTACCTGCCGCCGGGTTGATCCATCGCGCCCCTGATCAGGGCCTGAAAGGTTGACAAACCCAAGCATAGCGTGAGTGAGATTAGTTCTGAGACAAGAATGATCTGGAGAGGTATATGCTAAGGAGGAATAAAGTGACTGTTTATGATGAAATAAGTGGGAACGACTGCTTGGGACCTGGGCGCAAAAAGGCTACTCCCAGACTGACAACCCCGACCTTGAAGGAAGAGACATACGCAAGCCCTTGAGGTAACGGTTAATTCGGCATCTTGCAGTCGATAAGCTATCTATCTGAGATGGTGGGGATGCTCTCGTCGTCACTATGAAGGATCGCTAAGGTTTGTGGTCCTCTGCTACAAGCTCAAGGATGAGCATCGCCTGCAAGAAGTCTAGTCCAAGAGCACCGCTCTGATCTCCGAGTAAGTGCTCCATTGCCTTGCTCCGCGTAAGAACACGCGGAACGTGAAAGCTGTCGCTTTGAGCCTTGAATCCTAGGATGAATCAGCTCACGTCCTCTTCTGAACCGTCGAGGCGATATGGTGAACCCAAGCGCCAAGTCGACGGAAGCACATCCGTGCGCCGTCGTTATTAGAAGGCTGCGCTTGATGACGGCGGTATAGATGAACGGGTAGCTAGAGAGGTCAAGTCGTGAAGCGAGGTTCATTGAAGGTTGCGTTAATGAGCAAGCCACTCCCGGTAGTTCCATTGCAGTGTTGGTCGCGTCTTTGCAGAAAGCTATCATGAGCAGTCACAGGAAGGCAGGAGATGTGCCATTCTGTTGGAGTCTGCGGTGAGATAAGCGGGCTATTTCAGCACTTGAAGATAGCGACCAGCTCGAACCCAACTCCTTCGAAGAGTGGTCTTCAGTCCCATACCCTTCGTACTGGAAACGCAGCTTTGCAACCAGAGTAGGGGAAGAGCGAGGAAGCTGAGAGAAGCGTATGAGATTGTCCCAATCTCGCACTCCTCTACAGACGTGTGCTCAGTCCTCATCGTGTATCACAATCCCAATCTCCTCGGTGTTCTGAGTCGCACCAGTCCCGTCCAAGGCTTCCACGCCATCCTCAGCAGCAATGCCATCCTCGCCCTTCCCAAGCCGCGGGTTGGCAACCAATCCTTTCCTCTTTGTATCCGCACCTTTCGAAGCCAGCCCGTGACCGTCGACGCCCTCCATGTCGCCTTTGCCCGCCTTCTTCCGCGCCTTGATATTCTCCCTCTTCTCCCTTGCTTTTCGCGTCTTCTCCTCATCTCTCTTCTTCGCCTCCAGCCTCTGCTCCTCGAACTCTCGATCCTTCTTCTCCTTCTCAGTCTCCTCGTCCATCTGCCTCAGTCTCTCGTACTCGCGCCGCCGCGACGCTTTGTATACGTGGAACTCGCCACTGCCGGCACCAGCACTGCTGCCTTGCACGTTTGCGACTATTTCTGGGGGTGCTGCTAGACTGTGGGCTTTCACGAGATTCCCGTTCGGAAGGCGGATCTCTTGGTCGGGTTTGGCGAAGAGAGCTTCTACTTGCGCGGACTGCTGGCTTACAGGTGTGAGGGCGCGCCTTTTGAGAGGCCGGCGGGAGCGTGGATCTGCGCTTGTGGGGACGGATTCAGGTATGGGTTCGGACATTGTTGCTGTCGGCCGTGGAGGAAGCTGTGGACCCGGGAAGAAGGGTGGAAAATACGTAGACGGAACGTGCTTTGTTATGGTGCTTGTGCGATTTCGACGGTAGGTGAAAACAGAGGCTTATGAAATGACAGAGGTTCTTCGTGCGGTGTGTTGATTCGGAGGGTTTCAGGGTGATGGAGGTGCTGTATGCTGTTTTGTGAGGCTCCGGAAAGGTGTCAATGGAAAGTTGAAGCCGCCTCGGCCCGCACGACGCGATTGTGATTGCCCGCAAGGTTGATTGCTTATGATTAGAGTCGCCGTGGTCTTGCAACCTTCACGCGCAGCAGGCGGACTTCTAGATCCTTACGAAGCTCCATGGCTGTTGCCGTCTTTTGCTGACGAGAATCATTCCAAAATCCTCGGGGCATTGTTCAAATAACCACAAAACACAGGGCAAGATGGGCAAGCCACGAGTCCGCCGACCTGTTTACGAGTGTTGCAGGAACCTCCAGCTAATCGTTCCTCCAGATGATCATTTTGATTCGCCATGCTCAATCCGAAGGCAACAAGAACCGTGACATCCACCAGATGATCCCCGACCACCGGGTCAAACTCACTCCAGATGGATGGCAGCAAGTACGGCAGCCTCTACCTACTGCTCTACCAGCTCCGCGTATAACGTCTACAGGCAGAAGAAGCTGGCCGCCGCCTCCGCGACCTCCTAAAACCCGACGACACGCTCCAGTTCTTCACCTCACCCTACCGCCGGACTCGCGAGACTACAGAAGGCATCCTCCGAACTCTAACGTCCGACCAACCCTCCCCAAGTCCATTTCCTAGACATACGATCAAGGTCTGGGAGGAACCGAGATTGCGCGAACAGGACTTTGGCAACTTCCAACCATGCAGTGGCGAGATGGAGAGGATGTGGCAGGAACGCGCGGACTATGGCCATTTTTTCTATCGCATACCTAACGGGGAGAGTGCGGCAGATGCGTACGATCGGGTCAGTGGGTTCAACGAGAGCTTGTGGCGGTCTTTTGGGGAGCAGGACTTCCCATCGGTATGCATTCCACGCTGGACAAGAACGGAAAGTTTCTCATGAGGTGGTACAGGTATGTGTTCTAGTGACACACGGACTGATGACGAGGGTCTTTCTCATGAAGTGGTATGCTGAACCCAGAGGTCTTTCTGGGGGTCTGGCTTTGCTAATCTTTTACGATCAGGTATCACTGGTCGGTCGAGTACTTCGAAGACCTCCGCAACATCAACCACTGCGAGTTCATAACTATGACACGCAACCCCTCGAGCAACAAATTCATCCTCAAGAACACCCTACGTACCTGGAGCGAGCTCAAACGGAAAGCTGCCCTCGATGCTCCCCAAGCGCAACCGCCTGCACCCCCGGACGCAGCACCCGCCGCCCCTTTACCACCAACTACACAATCGCCCTCAATACCGACCCGCAAATGGGGTGGCTGCATCGGCGGCTGCAACCACGACCATACCTCCTACCCTCGTCGCTCCACGCGTCCGCCCCGGCGACAGAACACACAAGACCTCAGACTACCTGCACCGGCCATGTCAGCAGAGGCTGAGAAAGAAGACCACCCAGTGGCGGCGCACGTGCCGGACGGCGTGCCCTCTCTCACTAACGCCGACACCCAGGAACCCACACCCGCCCCGCTGCCGCCGCACGGCGGCGACGGATCGTTGGACGCCACGGCTGTAACCCCCAAAGCGCGTTCCTCAGAACTTCTGAACCTGGGCCGCGACTTCGGTGGCAGCAGGTCCGGTGCTGCGACGCCTGCAGAGGGATTTTCTGACTCGGAGGGTGGTGGCAGCGGCAGCGGCCGTGGGGGCATGGCGAGCTACTTCACCGCCAAGGACCTCACCTCCACCGCTGCGACCATGTCCGCGAGCACGAAACCCTCAGAGAAGAGGAAGAGGAAGCGACCGAGTAGGCGCACCACGCAGCATGATCTGGAGACGTGGGCGAAGGACTCGGGAATGGGCACGGGAGCGAGGGCAGATGCGTTAGGGGATGCCGATGCTGATGCCGATGCCGATGCAGAGGGGGCTGAGGATGGCGAGGATAGTGACGCGGATTCAGAGGTCTATGAGGATGTCCATGCTGGGGACGGAAAGAAGGAGCATAGTAGGGATAGGAAGATAGGGAACAAGTTATAATAGTGTTAGTACAGTATAGGCTGCGTTTTGTAAAATCGAGGATTCTAGGTTGTTAAGTTACGAGGGGGCGTCTCGTAGCTTACATGGTGTTGATAGCTCATATGGTGCTCGCGTCGCTGATATGGTGTGCAGATTTTAGTACGTATGGTGTATGCGGGAGTGGCTTTACACCATGGCACTAACGCGAAGGACCATATGATCTGTGTACCCAGACATAGGCATTCAACCCAACGCGTCTCGATGCCACAACCGTTGACACAAAGGATAGGCAACTGAGGTGCCTCTTGATCAATGCTTTCCTAGACTTTGATGCCGTGCCGTCTACTTCTCATAGCTGAGCTTGACGGATGTGGCAGCTAGCTCCCCGGTCGCCGAATCCTGCCAGCTGAGAAATCCCACCACGACGTCGGACCGCTATTATATATAGGTACTTCAGACCGCGACACCCCTCGAACGCCTGCCCTACAGGTAGCCCAACCCAGCCCACCCCAACCTGTATCTGCAACTCTCGAGCAGAATCAGTTTCAGTCAAACCCTCACTGCAGAATTGAACGTGCTACCCGGCAACAGCGGTTGCAATGGCGTCCTACGAAAGCAACGGCATCCCGCCAAAGATCACCCTGTATACGAACCACCTATGCCCGTACGCCCAGCGCGCGCACATTGCGCTGAAGGAGCTGGATCTGCCGTACGAGGAGGTCATCATCGATCTTGACCGGCCGCGGGAGCAGTGGTATCTCGACCTCAACCCTGTGCGTGGCCCCTTCCAACTTCCTCTCCTCCCCTTCTCCCTCCTCCAGCACCGCATTCGCATCCCCGCCACTTCCCAGCTCTCGGAGAGGGTAGAGACCCCAAAGCAAGAGACAGATGGTCGGCTAACGCGTGCGCCGAACCGCCCCCGCAGCGCGGACTCGTCCCGACGATCAAATACAGCAACGGCATCCTCGAG
>NAJN01001448.1:0-11138 GCA_005059845.1 Cryomyces minteri
GCATGATCGCCGCGCTAAACCTCAAGCTCGCCCAACGACCCAGCATCACAAACGTATTCCCCGTCTGCGCTATGCTCGAGGACCCCGATGACGCCCGCATCCAAGTCTCGCGTACCACCACTCCAGCCGCACTACCCATGCGCTTCGACCTCGTTCTCTCGCACCTCGTCCTGCACCACATCCCCTCCCTTCCAGCTGTCCTCGCGACCATGCACGGTACGCTGAAGCGCGGGACTGGCTGGGTTGCGCTTACGGACTTCGAGGACTTTGGTCCGGAGGCGCGGAAGTTCCACCCGGAGAGCAAAATGGCGGGGGTGGAGCGGCATGGGATTGCGCGGGCAGAGATGGAGAGGTTGTTGGCGGATGCGGGGTTTGTTGATTCGCAGGTGCGGGAAGCGTTCAAAATGGACAAGGAGGTTGAGAGGGTGCCCGGGGGTGGGAAGGGAGAGGGGGTGATGATGGAATTCCCGTTCTTGATCTGCATGGGGCGGAGGCCGTAGACAAGATTCACATCTTCCTGGTTCCATTGCACGCCCTTTGAAGCTCGTAGTTCTCGCGACCTGGTAGACGTAGACAATCGCAACTAACACTACAGTATATAGCACACCTTAACAGAAAAACGGCCGCAGCTACAGAGAAGCCGATGAGCGCCGATGCAGATTTCAGACGCTGGGTGAATCCGGCCGATGCTGGGATCAGCGGAGGTGGAGCAAAAGTCAACGTAGCTGTTTGTCTCGATGTCCTCAAAGGTCTGAGCAGCTGTGGTTAGATACAATGCTAGCCCTGCCGTGAATTTGGAGAAATCCACTTCAATGGATCGGACATGGAAATGGAGCAAAGGGAGCTGCGGAGGTTGACCACAGAGTAAGTGTGTATGAAAGAAGACTATCCGAAAGCGAAAGACACTGGTGAACGTGAAACAAGATAGATCAAAGACTGTTTCTATGCATTGCAAGATAGCAGTGCTCATTGTACTAGAGGGTCTTGCCAATGTACGCTGGCCGAGAGCGCCGAAAAGAAAGACTCTCGGACGCCTTCAAAAAAGGGCCAATACGGCTATTACCAGGCTAAAAACAGGAGCGGGAGCGACCCGTTCCCGCTGCAGGGTCTTGAAGCGGATTCCCGTCCTTCACTACTTACCAACCGACTGTCCACCTTAATGTTCATTGAGCGCGTGCACCCGCAACAAACACAAGAACCCTCTTTGGACAGCCGAGGTAATCGGATTGCCTCGGATGCCGCGATCGATCTCTTTCGAGATGAGACTCTAATAGAGACATATGTGTTCAGTCCGACGTTCTTGCTCGGTGCTTGACTGGTAGACTTCTCTCCGTTCGACTGGGACTGCTCATACTGTATGGAAACGTCGGTGTGAGCGATCAGTTGGCCGTTTTAGAAGACATTCAGAACCTGATCGACTTGACATCACCGTGTCAGCGACTGTGATGGATCACGGTGTCCATCCTAGACAATGACTTCTCGAGAGGTACTTTGAGGTCTACCGATCCCCTTCCACCGAGCCAACCTAAACGTTACGATGTAACATATTTGCTTGGACTACTGGACAACACGAGAAAAGTCTGCACTACTCAGACAGCCACAGCAGCTCCCAGTTTGAGCTCCACTCCCATTGGCACGCAATTTGTATGTTCCTTTCTTGAAGAACCGAAGATGAAGAAGAGGATACCTCCCGTCTACTGCAGCTTAAAATGGTTGGGTACTTGGACTGACGGTCAGACTTTTGTTGTCCCTGGTTCGTCCACTCTTGAATGTAGGACCCGCTCAATAAGCACCACCATCAGTTGCGAGCGCCGCCACGTGTAGACAGATTTGCATCGTGAGCCGCTTTAGGTTGCTACTTGAGCATCGCTACCACGGTACAAGATCCGAGTCTCCGCATATCCAACGTTCTGCTCAAAAAGCTCAGTGTCTTTCGACAATGCAAGCGCCAGTTCTTCACTATAGTTTGCACTAGAGTAGTTTTTACTGCCATGACGTCTGTATCAACTCAACCAAATCTATGTACCAACTCCTATAAGTAACCCAGAAGGATCTCTTCTCCAGCTCCATCTTCGCCGAGGACTTCACTCGATCGACCTTTACGACACCATTTTCACTCAGACATTCCCATCAACATGCATTTCTCCAACATAGTCCTTGCCGCCTCCGGCCTTGCCCTGGGTATGACGTCCGGTTCGTCTCTTGTCCAGCTAAGCATGGCTGATCAACATACATAGCGGCTGCAGTACCTGCGTTCCAACCTCATTTTGCGGCATCGGCCAACGCCGGCGGCATCCTGCAAGCAGTCAACGATGCCAATGCCTCCGTCCAAGCCGATACCGGCGTCATTGGTATATTTTCATCCTGCAGCACACTCAAAAGACGACTTCCACTGACCACTTCCACTCTTTAGCTCAGGCTGTAGCCTCTATCAGGGCTGACATGGAGGCCTCCACATCGGCTCAAGTCGCACTTGATGCCAGCGTCAGGATGGCTGACATCGCCAACGCTATTCTCATCGCGTCCGTCAAGGTCGAGCAGAACGTCTGTCACCTCGTCAACTCTGTCGGGGGCGCCGTTTCCTCGGACGCCCAGAGGCAGGTCATTGCTGCTATCCAGGCCGAGACTCAGATCTACCTCTCTGTCATCGCGACAGTCAACCAGCTCATCAACTCCGTCAGAAGCTGTGAGTTGTGTCGAACATTCCGTAATGCTTTGACAGGACTGACAAGGAACGTCTGCAGCCACGGGGGCATTCACCGCTAGCGAGAAAGCTGCCATTACCTATGGCATCCACGCTGCTGGAGCCGCTGCCCAGCTTGCTATCACCCCATTCCAGGTCCTCGGTTCCAGCCTAGGAGGCGCCGCTGGTGCTGCGTTCCAAAGCGCCATGCAAGACATGACTGGCGCTATGGCGTCGCTCAGTTCCGTGGCCAGTGCCAACGTCGAGTAAGCTGGGGTAGCGGCAGCATGGCGATGCCAGTATTCGATCACAAGGTGTCGGAGAGGTAGTCGTTACAGGCTGGTCTAGGATTCTTAAAGGTTGTTTATGTATTCAGTAGCAGGGGGGCGACACGTAGACCTGACGCGGTATGATCTACATCCACCAGTCACAACACAAACACTGTTCCACGGTTTTGTCGAGCACCTCGTAGCCAAAGGTCGTCGTACTGTCAAGATGCGCATTGCGTGTCGAGCTTGAAAACGTGGGATACTACCCGGATGCGGCGTTTCTTTGTCATACCCTAATAATGGATAGTGAATTCCCTTTTCACCGGTCGGGAGATATGGCAAGAAGATGGCCAGCAGAAGCCAGCCTCACGAGAGCGCGGTGGAGGTGAAGGAGGGCGAAGCAGTGTGAAAGAGTCTACCATGCGCTGTGGTGAAAGATCATCGTGATAGTGGCTCTCGGAGAAATCGATGCGGATATTATTTATACGACCAGGCGCCGGTGGCTGAGACATGAACCAACGTCGGCAGTCCCGAGTACGGGTCTTGGTAGCATTCCAGCTGACCATGGGCAGTTGCTTGGTAGCGGTCGCTTTGCAGTGTTCGAGTTTGTGTATCGCTGGGAACAGTCGGGAACATGTGTATACAAGGCCAACGCGAGCCCGATGTGGTCGACTTCCGTGTCGTTGTTGTCGGTGATTTCGAAGTCTCGAAAGCTCTGGTCGCTCGAACCCCTGGAATCAGACCCCTTATCCAAGCCCCCGGAAAACCCAACGAACGGTTTCAGGACCCGTCGAGACTCGGCGTCGACCTCCATCCTGCTCTCGAGCCTCTTCTCATCGCATTCTTTTGGACGCTGCGAACTTGTCTTTTATGTACACTCTCTTTTTGTTACTTGCATCTCCCTCGTTTCTACCTCACACGTTCGTTAGAACTGCTTAGCTGCCTATACCGCTGTTCTTTGACCTTGGTTCTCGTTTAGCAACTCACAAAACGCCTCTTTCGTCTCCTCGGACCTTCTACTTGTGCTCAGTTGCCATTGTTCCGTAACTGGACTCGGCCGCTTTGGACACTCGTATAGCCTGGAAGCGATACTTTCCAACCAACACACGGTATCCCGTGGCTTTTCAACGACCCTGCAACAAGAACGACGTTTGCTCGGTATCAGCTACAAGACTGTCTCACCATGAGAGCCCTTCGAGCTCGCCCGACGGTCCTCACATCCCTCTTTCTGCTTGGAGCTCTGCCGGTCGGAGTTCTAGGTGGAGATATACTCAAGACAAACGGCTTTAGCACTTGCCTAGACAATGCAACTATATCTGTTGAGAGGATGAACGTGGAATACAACAAAGACACGAAGCAGGTCACGTTTGATGTTGCTGGTAGTAGCTCGGAGATACAGAACGTGACGGCTTCGATGAAAGTTTTGGCGTACGGGAAGCAGGTGTACCAGAAGGACTTCAACCCGTGCGACAAGGACACTTTTGTGGCACAGCTATGTCCAGGTGAGTTGCATCGGCGCCGCTATCAAATGTATAGGAAGCTGTGCTAATGGACGTTGGCTGCAGTCCCTGCTGGCCATTTCGCTGCTGCCGGATCGCAAGACATCCCCTCAAGCTATGCCTCGATGATCCCCTCGATCGCTTTCTCCGTGCCAGATCTTGACGGCGAGGCGAAACTTGAGCTCAAATCGCTAGATAGCGGGCAAGACCTCGCGTGCATACAGTCGACGGTCAACAACGGCAAGACCATGGAAGTACAGGCCGTGTCGTACGTAGCCGTCGGCATAGCTGGCGCAGCGTTGGCACTGTCTGCCCTTTCGGCGCTCGGCGCAGGCGCTCACGCAGGTTCGGCATCGCCCAGTCCGTCTTTCTCGGAAGTCGTTGGCTGGTTCCAAGGCCTCGCCATGAACGGAATGCTGAGTGTCCCTTATCCCTCGGTATACCGGAGCTTCACAAAGAACTTCGCTTTCAGTAGTGGCTTGGTGTCTTGGGGTTCCATGCAGACAACGATCGATAGCTTCCGCCAGCATACGGGTGGGAACCTGACGAACGACAGCTACCAGTACCTGCAAAACGCCACTTTGGTATACTCGAATGGGGCGAACAGCAGCGTTGCAAAGCGCGGCCTTGAAGATCTCATTCTGTTAGCACGCGACATCACGACAAACGTCAATGGCACCTCCTCGACAATTGGCGCCAGCGACTCAAGCAGTAATGGCACGTCGGCAACTGACAACAAAATCATGCATTACGTGCACGGTATTCAGTCTTACGTAGAGGAGCTATCAATCCCCCAAGCAAACACCTTCATGACGGTTCTTCTCGTCTTCGCCGTCGTCATAGCAGCCATTACTGTCGGTATCCTGCTCTTCAAAGTGATCCTCGAGACCTGGGCGCTCTTCGCTTCCTTCCCGAAGCGGCTGACGAGCTTCCGCAAGCAATACTGGTGGCTGCTGGCCAAGACCATCACGAACCTGATCCTGATGCTCTACGGTGTGTGGACGCTGTACTGTGTGTACCAATTCACGAATGGCGACTCGTGGGCGGCCAAAGTGCTCGCCGCCGTCACCTTTGCCCTCTTCACTGCCACCCTCGCCGCCTTCACCTTCAAGATCTGGCAGCTCGCCCATCGCTCCAAGCGCACGGACGGCGACGCGTCGATCTTGTTCGAGGATAAGGAGACCTGGCGCAAGTACAGCCTGTTCTACGACGTGTACAAGAAGAGCTATTGGTGGGCCTTCGTCCCTGCCATTGTCTACATGTTCGCCAAAGGCTGCGTCATCGCTGGCGGGAACGGGCATGGCCTCGTGCAGACGGCTGGCCAGCTCATCATCGAGTCCTTGATGCTGATCTTGCTGCTGTGGTGGAGGCCGTATACCAGGAAGAGCGGCAACTGGGTCAACAGCGTCATCCAAGTCGTGCGTGTGCTGTCCGTGGTGTGCATCCTGCTGTTCGTGGAGGAGCTGGGTGTCTCGCAGTCGACGAAGACCATCACCGGCGTCGTCCTCGTCGTCATGCAGTCGGTCCTGACCGGTGTTTTGGCCATCCTGATCGCCGTCAATGCCATCGTGACATGTGTGCGCGAGAACCCGCATCGCAAGCAGCGGAAAGAGGCTGGTAAGTTCCACAACCTACAAACCCCCCAAAAGCACATCCGTCATCTACACCTCACCGTAACACGTACTCACACTGGCCCCCCTCCGCAGAAAAATTGAACCGCGACTTTGACACGCTCACGCCCCTCGACGCGCGAAACTCGCTCCTCATGGACGCCTCCTCCTTCCCAACCGAGTTCAAAACCCCCCACGCCCTCGCCTCGCCCATCCCGCTGTCCTCGATCGTGAAGACGGAATACCAGCCCGTGCGCTCGCACTCGCCGGCCGCGCGCCCGTTCTACACCAGAGAGGAGTCGCAGGACCACCTCATCAGCAGCGCGGCGAGCATAGGCGGGTGGACGGATCGCAGCCACAGTCCGCCGCGGGATAGGCAGCCCAGGCTGCCAGACGTGGGGTTTGGGCGGGCGTTGTGAGCGATGGCCTGGAGGTCGACGGGGAGAAATGCGTATATATCCTGGTGATCTGTACTGCATTGGCATGGCAGGAGTTCGGAAGCGCTTCTTTTGCCGTTGCAAATTCCTTCTGCGTGCTAGATTGAGATCAGTCTGGAATCTCATACAGTCAGCAGAGCATCGTTGAATCAGACACCGATTCTGGGAGTTCTGCAAGACATCTTTCTACAATGCACAGAGTGAACTCATTTTCCCAGTTGCGATCATGGAACAAGAAGAGTAGAGCTGCGGTTGGAAGAGTCTTCGGCAGGGCTATGAGCTCTGTTTTGCGGGGGGGAGGAAAGTGAAGACCAACGGGCACGTTGTAGGGCGGCATTTGATGGTATTGCCACAAGATTCAGCTAATCGCCGTCGTGGAGCTTGCATACAAACAGCGCAGAGCATGCGGTCTGTTCGAAAAAAACATCGCTGTGCACCAGAATAGGAAAGCCGCCACCCTATGATTCCGTAGTAATCTTCGCCTTGCCGTTTGTGACCTTCACGCCTAACTGCTTCGCCCGAGCAACGATGTCCACCCGGTTTCTCGATGATACAGCGTGGGAGATCCTGCGGGGGTGTGTTAGTATGAGGTTGGGGGTGAAGGAGGGTGCGATCAGAGGGTTTGGGGGACATACTCTGCGGCGTACGTCTTGTTGTGCATGAGGAGGATGTCGAGTTCGCGGACGTTGTTGACGAGGAAGGCCTTGTGGCCGGACGGCATCAGGTGACGGGTCCTCTTGTTCGAGCCGTATCCGATCTACAGTTCACAATTCCGTCAGCACGGCTCCTCCGTCTGTGCTTTCCTCTCACCGCGGCCGCCCCGTGATGTCCTCATCATGTGTCGTGTGCTTCTCCAACGCCTCGTCTATCCAGAAGGATTTCTGCCGTACCTTTGGCATGGCAGCCTGGCCCTTAAATCTTCTCCTCACTCTGTTGTCGATACCCTTAGGCTTCCTCCAGCTTGGGTCGACACATTTGAAGCGGTCGCTTTGGTGTCGGTTGAAGCGCTTGGTGTCTGATCCACGGAAATCCGTCAGTATTCGCAACACCCAAGTGAACCTTTTCCAACGAACTCCGACTCGTCTGATCTTCTGATCCACCAGTCGTTGGAACAAGCAGATGCGCGAGGGTAGGCCGGGTGTTAGGGAGACGTACGCTTCTTGACGATCGGGACGTGCTTCTTTGCGGAGACCATCTGTAGGTGAAAGGCTGTCAGCAATGAGCTCGCAGTAAAGAGATCAAGGACACGAGCAGCGATTCAACGTACTTTGTCGGCTGTGTCGTGTCGTGTCGTTGATGAGGGTGTCGCTGCCGCCGTTCATGAACCTGGAGCGTTCCTCAAATTCGTGGTGCGGATTTCTCGCTTACGTTAGCGGCAGAACCCACACATCCCTGCGAGCCCCATTTCACAAACCTCGCAGTCTGCCTCACATACATTTTTTTGGCGCTGGACTTGAAGACTTCGCGACATGGCTATCACCCTACTGAACAATATGCTTAGGTATAGTGACAGCTCTTCGTTCATTGCAATATTGGCTGTGATCCCCAATTGGGCCACCACAAGCACTTTCACGAGTAAAAGAAGCATAAGTAATGCGAGATACGGGAGTACCACTGCGTCAGCTGTTTTTGAGGCCTTGGCAAGCGTCACGAATCCCGATGGCGAGGGAAGGACGTTGATCGCATGGTCTGAAGATTCGTGGGTGATCGATTCCTTGCGTTGTTCTATCTATAAGTCTAAACACAAGCAATATATGTCTACATATACCGTCTATATCTTAGAGCTAGATTTCGAACGTCTACCTACAGCAGATCAGCAGATATCCCTGAATCTGTTCCACACCAAACACGAAAGGAGGGATACTCACGCCTTGATGTACTCGTCAAACCACTGCACGGCCTGGAAGAAGGCCTGCTCCTTCGCGAACTTCTGCCTCTTCTCGTTCAGGTCGCAGCGCACTGCAAAGCCATGCTCGACGTCCGAGAATAGGTTAATCTGATAGGGAACCTTCATTCCCTGAAGGATGTCCTCGGACTCGCGGCGCTTTTCGGCCGGGAAGATCTGGTCGGTTTCTGTAGCGTCGTGTCGTCAGCCAAGCTCTGCGACGCCGTTTCCTCACATCCAGGTCAAGCTGTGAATGGGGCACGCGTACCAGCAGCCGAGATACTCAACGGGCCCTGAATGCCTTTCAACTCCTCCGCGTCTACGAAACTCGGGTGCGCAGTATATCCAGCATCGAGCTTCCCCTCCTTCAGGAACCGACACACATACTTGCCGCCGAAGCAGTATCCCACGCCGCCAATGCGTTTGCAGCTCAGCGGGCCGCGCATCTCCTTAAGCACAGCCTCGACGACAGGGTCCACGCGGTCGGGCAGATGGCCGGGCTTGCCGTCGGAGCCTTTGAGCCAGGCCATGATGTCGAAATCAGGTGGGCCATTCATCTTAACAGGGTCGCCGTGGAAGAGGTCGGGCATGACGACGAAGTAGCCGTTGGCGGCGAATTGGTCTGCAATCCTGTAGCGGGGAGTGAGATGCTTAGTCGGGGCCCGACTGGGTTGAGGATATGCAGGGGGGGCTTACAGCTGGGCATTAATGAATTCGTAGCCGATCACATCTGTGAGAATCAAGATGGCGTTCTGAGTGCTCTTATTGTCAGGGTAGGAAAAGTAGGTGGGTGCTTGAGGAGTTCAATCGTCAGCAATGGCTTGATCGGAGGTGATATAGATGGTTTCGTACTGTCTCCAATGTTTTTGATCTCTCCCTTTGACTCTCCTTCATGTTTGACACCGACGGTGCAGCACTTAGCTGGTTGATTTGAGGCCATGGTGACTGATCGTATATATCTCTGAATCAATGAAGATGATGTGCAGGAAGAATACCAGCGGTCAGGTAGGTGATAATTTACGGTCAGAGGGATGCCCCGCCGAAGACCGAGGGGTACCTAGCTTAGATCGTGGTCGGCTTTAACGGAGATAACTTGCCGTCTATATTCCTCGAACAAGAAGCCTTAACGCTACGTCCATAGCAGTGACCAGTCCATGAACCGTCCAAACCCCGCAAAATCGATTACATGGGGTGATCGATTTTGCGGGTTTTGGACGGTTCTATGGACTGGCCACTGCTATGGACGTAGCGTTATGTTACTTATTCCATGCGTTGCATGCAGGAGGTAGCGAGCAGCTGACTGGAGCAATAGTAGGAAAAAGGCGACCGATAGCTTGCAGTATATGCCCGGCCACGATGCTCAACGAAGCGGGACTATGGTCAATATAAGGTAGTTCAAGGCACTACCAGTAGGATTTTTGCAGTTCCTCAATGGACAACGCTTGCTGGTATTTAGTGTGCGCGTATGACGACATCGTGAAACTACTCGCTATGCTCGACCTCTCAAGTCTTGTGTGCTCCTCCTCCGCACAATACGCTGCCTCGACAGCAATTGCGAGATCATGAAATGGCTCACATCCTCATCCGCCCAATAACTCAAGTGGCTCGCAATACTCGCGATGAGCGAGATGTCAAATGCACCCCTACACCACGACAGTCAGTACCCAAAGTTCAATTCTAAGGGGATAAAGGGGGGAAGACTTACTCCTGGATGCTATAATCCACTCTGCCATTCGTGTTCAATGCTCTGACCTTCGCCTCCTCCCTCCTCAATTTCTTGCCTCTCTCCTCGGCCTCGATCCACTCCGGAATCTTGCCCAAATCCCTAGAATCGGCATCGCTCTG
The DNA here is from genome assembly GCA_005059845.1 of Cryomyces minteri. Taxonomy (NCBI): domain Eukaryota; kingdom Fungi; phylum Ascomycota; class Dothideomycetes; genus Cryomyces; species Cryomyces minteri. Next base: position 10,229 of record NAJN01001448.1, read on the forward strand.
CTGGCTCTTCCTCCGCTTCTCGAAACCTGAATACAAGGTCTCGATCTCCGCATCGATCAAGGTAGGCGGGTGTTCGCCCGTCAAGCCATCCTCGATATCTTGCGCGATCTGGCGCTTCTCGTTGTCTCCCACAATCTCGGTATCGGCGGCAGGCATCGGCGCAGTAGAGATGGCGCCTGCGGGGAGATTGCTACCAGCACCCATAGATAACGGCATACTGGACTTCGTGCCTACTGTTGGGCCGCCCAGTTTTCCAGCGTCTTCGGCTGAGATGCCTAGAATCCTGTTGAGAAGACTGCTAGCGATGCCGGAACTGAAGCTAGACCAGAGCCCTGAAACGCTCTGGCCAACTCGAGCGCCGATGCCTGTAAACCCTTGTCCAACGGGGGCGCCAAAGATGCCTCTCTTGGTGTACAGAAGTGGCTGTGGTTTGAGGGATGCCATGGCTGGCGAGATAAGAGGTTCAATGCGGTAACTGATTGGATCAGTCGGGTGGAAGATGTTGAAGACTTGCTGGCATCTCGGCGATGAGACTAGTATCTCTGAATTGCTTACACCCGTTGGAGCTCGGAGAAGCACTTCGGGCCCCTCTTCACCAGGCGTCTGAGCTGGAACCACATTTGGCGAGTGACGCGCAGCGATAGTGCGACCTTTGAGCATCTGGAACAGGCCGATCGGTGATCCTAGGCCATAAAAGTCCTCGACCGGAAAGTCAAGTTGCAGGGAGTGGCCTTCCTTGTGATGATGTTTGCCGCTGCTTCTTCGGTGGGGCTGTTTGTCATCTTGTTGCCGACAGAGAATATCGAATAGAATGGCAGACCCCAGCGAATGACCAATCAGGCTAACCTTGCCCTTAAAGTCTGGATTACGCTCGCAGAACAGTTGGTAAATTCGGTTACACTCCTCAAGC
>NAJN01001449.1:0-11132 GCA_005059845.1 Cryomyces minteri
GTGTGCGCTTCAAGCGCGATACCTGGGCAGCAGCAATCTTGCCGGTCAACGGGCAGCAGTCTTCTTCATTTTTATGTTCATTGTATTTTGGAGCGGATTCTGCGACGCAACGCAGTACACTTACATTGCTGAGATCTTCCCCACAGCTACACGAGCAGAGGGAGTCGCTTTTGGCACTCTGGGCTACTATTTTGGCGTGCTCATTACATTGATTGCGGGTCCGATCGCCTTGGATAACCTCGGATGGAGGTTTTTCATTGTGCTGATTGCGTGTCCGGCAGCGGTGTGGCTGATGGTATTTTTCTTCTTACCCGAGACGAAAGGGAAAAGCCTGGAGGATATCAATGAGGCATTTGGGGACAAGGTTGCGGTGCACTATCAAGGGGCGAGCAAGGAGGAAGACGAACAGTACTGGAAATCGACGGAGATGAATGACCAGGGGTACATCAAGGGAGCTGATCTGAAACCAGAGAAGCACGATATGGAACCCGAACATCTGGAAGAGGCGCCAGAACAGAAGGGGAGAGCCGGGCAATGATGGGTTAGTTGGCTTTATAGAACGTATTACGTTCTTCTCAAGCGACCCGCTTCACTCAGTAGAGGTCAGAACAGCAGAAAGAAGTAGTTTGCGATCGCAAATATCGCTATTGCAGATATGGGGATGGGCATCCCATAGGCTTGGAGAATGACAAAGGCAGGAACGCAGTTATGGGTTTCTGCAAAGATGGAATCAAGAATCACGAGCCAACCCACACATAAAATTTGAGCTTTTCACCTCTTTTCGCTCAGAATCGAGGCCAGTCCTTGAGGAACACAAGTCGGTAATGGGCGCCGCCGTGGATGCTTGCAAAGTGGTGAGCTGTGCGTGGCTGAACGTGGGGAGCACTCGAGTCAAAGGAGTCAACCGTAATTGGAAATGACAAGGAACTCGACGTTCTGATGCGACACGCAAGGACCATCGTATGTCTAGCCTTTGAGCTCATTTTCGAACCGCGAGAGCTCAGACTCTGCTCTTCTTTCGCATTTCCGTCTGGTGGAACGTCTTGATGAGCTCTGGCGCAAAATTGGCGGGTCAACCTCGATCTCCGGCTGCGGAACAAAGCAATACGGTAGCAAGTTCCCTCTACAGTGCGATACCGAAATGACCCGTCACGTTCGAGCGCGGTAGCCGAGCAGGAAGCAGCTGGCAATCCTTGCAAGCTGACTGAGAAGTGATTTCTCTTAGTACCCCGGCGTCTGTTGTCGTAGAAGTTCGGCGCCTGCCTATCGTCCCACATTTGCTCGGATCGGAAGAACGTGTGCAACAGCCCTCCTCCCCGCACGCGCCTTCAACTCCCTCGACTGGCCGCTGACCGTGCAAGCGGAAATAGCCCGTTAGACGGTAGGTAACACATAGCAGTATATCTGTCAGCAACGTCGAGACGACTTCATGTAACCCATAGACGTTGTCGGGACAAGAACCCCATTTCTGTTGTTATTTCATTGGATCCTCTGTAACAGACTTCGATCCTCAAAATACTCAAAAATGAATGGACTGAGTGAACTCAAGCCGGATACGACGCAGGAGAAGATTCAAGCAGAGAACTCGAGCGTTCGTACAGCCGCTCCCCTGCACCGAGCTCGTAGTTGATCTTCGTGCAGAGAAACGCCCAAAGCCGCGAGCCGTCCCCGAATCGAGGCGCTTCTGTGCCAGACCATGTGGCAATCGGCCCTGAGAGCGAGAGTCAGACATCATGGCGCAGTGCCAACAAGATAGATTCCTCGAAGCAGATCAGAATAGTGAAGCTCTCCCATATGCGATATCAGCATCCAGATCTACAAGTGATCACCACCTTCCTGAGAGGTAGGCGTCCTCCACATACAGCGACTAGTGCTCACTGACGCATTGACACAACCAGACTTCGGCATGCATGTTGTGAAGAGAACAGAGACACAAAGATGGTACCGTGGTTACGGCCCTGATCAGTATGTGTACTACGCGCAACAGGGTCCGAGGAAGTTTCTTGGTGGCACTTTCGAAGTCGAGAGCTATCAGGAACTCGAGAAGTGAGTGACAGCAGCGAGACGTCCCAATTGACCGTTAGCTAGGGCTTCATGGTCGGCTAGTCTCTACACAAACCTCGCTGACTTCTTTTCTACCTGTCTCGAAGGGCGATCAAAATCCCAGAGGCAGAATGCATCAGCAACGGGATTGAGGAGATGGAGGATGCTCCAGGAGGCGGATACATAGCGTCAATCCTGGACCCAGAAGGATTCCCCGTCAACTTCGTATGGGGGCAAGCACCCGCTGAACCCCGCCAAATGCCAGAGAAACTCGTCTTCAATGATGAGTCGACCAAACCGCGAGTGAGGAAGTTTCAGCGATTCGAGCCAGGACCGGCTGCAGTACACAAGGTCAGAACCAGTCGCAGCGTCAGTGGTGAACAAGCCAGTTAACATGTTCGTAGCTCGGACACTTTGGACTTTGTGTTCAAGATTTCGACAGACAGATGTCGTTCTACACTAGAAACTTCAATTTTGTGCCCTCCGATCTTCTCTACGTACCGCTTCCTTCTAGTTCCAAGGGCGAGCCAGCCCGCAAGACTGTTGCGATGTTTGCTCACATAGATAGAGGTCAAGACCTCGTAGATCACCACACCATCTTCTTGACCACACTGACTCCAGGAGGCAAGCCCCATGTGCACCACTGCAGCTTTGAGGTGCACGACTTCGATACCCAGGCTCTTGGACACCAGTGGCTGGCTCAGAAACAGTACAAGTCTGTCTGGGGTGTTGGACGACACATCCTGGGGAGCCAGATCTTTGATTACTGGTGGAACCCTGATGAGTTTATGGTGGAGCACTACGCCGACGGAGATCTTGTCAACGAGGAGACGCCTTTGGGGTACGGACCTGCAGGACATGAAGGATTGGCGGTTTGGGGGCCGGAGGTGCCGAAGGAGTTCTTGGATTGAAGTGGAAGTCTTTTTCGCCTTAATACGTATAAGATTGTAGCAGTGTACTCATTGTCTCAAGCTCCAATCGTTGCGTTTTCGTGCGATACGTCCCGCTGCTCTACATGTGGCAAGCGAGTCCAATCAAGAGCGAACACTGGAAGATACGAGTGTCCACTTCACCAACGCATTCTCATTTGCAAGGGGACTGGGATTACCTAATCTTCCGAAAGGCTGCCACGATCAAACAGGAGCTATATACAACGTGCAATCAATTCTGGGGTTCGTGATTCACGTACTCCTAGAGAACTGATGCATCTTCATCATACTTCCTAGTATCAAACATACCCAGAGTCACTTGGTGCTAGGTTGCGAGCATGTGCTTCTGAGGGGTCTACCCAACAGATTCAGTGAAGGTAGTGAAAGACATAGTATAACGAGACTCGGCGCAGTTCAATGGGAAACATACGACCTGACGAACCGTAAGACCCGCACCTTGACGTACCTCTGTCTAACGATTTGATATAACCCTTGTCTGTTCCCTATTCCCGCTATTGAGAATGCTCTCCAAGGCAAACGTTGCCTGCTGCAAACCCGCTAGATTCCGACAAGCCGCAAACACGAAGCGATTCCCCCGAACAGTCACACATCTTCTGATAGCCTGTTTTTCGTTACCCGAAGACATAACCGTCGTATAGTAACACTGTGGTATTGGATTGGATTTGACTTACCTACACTGACTCCCCCGATGCGTCAGGTAAGGGAATATAACTTTGAGTCTTTAGGCGATCTACGCTCCGTCCAAATCTTCCGCAAACTGATGGTCGCGCTGGATCACATATGAAGTTGAAAGGGCGCGGAAATTACAGACCGTAGATCTGCTCTGGCGTGTAGCCAAGTTTCCACAGTGGAAACACTCGATGACTTTGGGGCGTAGGGAGCGTTATGTGCCAGTTCAACGCTACCCACATGGCTTCGTAGCAGAATTCGTTCAAGACATCAGAAGGGTTGCATGTTGCAGGCTCTTCAGGCTCTTGTTCCTGCACGTGTTTCGAGGTCTTCTCCATTACTACACCCTTAGGCTCTGGGTACTTATTCGTAGTAAAACTTCTTTTACCATCCGCGCCGATGAGGTGTTTGCCTCGGACTCTATGCAGCTTCCCGGTGTCATCTTCATAATTCACATAGACATGATCATCATCTTCTGAGATGGCCACGACAGTGGAGCCTGACATCAGCTCTCCGTATCTGTGGTCGATTCTAGCCCGTAAATGCCTCTCCGTGGAGGGTTGCTTGTGACACATGAATCCCACATGACGCGTGCTGCCTTCGATCTGTGCATGAAATACAGATCAGTACTGCTGAAGACTACTATATCAGAATCGTTCTTAATATGCTGTAGTCAAATTGCGAGAAGGGCGCGGCGTTTAGTCCTTGGCCTCCCTCGATGAATCGAAAGATGCCCATTACTTCGGATCCTTCTGTCAGCTTGATCCCTCCGTTATTTCTGCCTCAGTACTTTTTTCATTATCTGGCAAAACCCAACACTGAAGCGTTATTGCTATACTTGCGTTGGCCCACGTCCCGAACAGCTCCCCGTAGAGTCCCACACCCTGCATTATGCGAATGCCATCCTCGTCCAGAGCGACCCCCCTAGGATCCGATGTAATTCCCGGCTCTCACTCCAAGATGACATGGTTGACTTTCAGACGACTCAAGTTGGCCGAAAGCAACGCTCCAGTTGGTCCACAGCCGCAGATAATCACATCAAAGTCGTCGATTTGGACACTAGTAGAAGACATGAGTACGAGATATGACAGTGGAAAACCAAAGTTCACAACAGAAAGCCGTTAGGCAATTGGAAAGACACAATGGCGACGACGACAACGCTTGAAGGCTGAAAGCGACAAGCGATCATGACGAACACGCAATTCCGCACTCTATACCGTCCCACGATCCATCACAAACTAGAATGTCGGTGTTGATAGTGTGCTACATTAGCTTTGTACAGTTTATGCACCTTAGCTCACCTTAGCCAGCATGTTAGTCCCACCGTCCCACACCGGGCGGAATGTGGGACGCGGACGTTGTGCTAATAGAGTTAGGCGCGACGTGAGTGGGGAACGTGGGGTGGGGCAAGCGGAAACGGGAGAGGCCCTCATAACACAGAAGAGAGCCCAGTGACGAACAAAACAACGAGCATACAAAGCAGATAGTCGGTCAGAGCTGGCACAGAGACTGGAGGGTTTGTGAGTGCTTTGGAAATCTCCTCCGCTTGGAACCTCCAGTCATATTAGTGTGCTGATCGCGCAAATCGACACCCCAGCCCGATCTTACTTGAGCAAGATGCCAGCGTGGACACATTTGATCCGCTTCGTTGCCCAGGAGGATAACCAAACTCACCTTGGACAGCTGGTTGACACTAGTCGTGATGCTGGTCTGGACACGTTCGACGACAAGCCCGTAAAAGCCTATCAGATTGTTGGCAACATTTTCGACGGCGAAGTCACCAAAAACGTTCTGACTGTCAAACATGTCAGTGTCCCAGACCCTCACTCGGTTGGTTATTTTACTGAGTTAGCCTCCGCTCGCAGCTGCTCTCACCAGTAGAACGAGAGAGTTGTAACTACATAAGGTGTCTGGGCCTCAATTACAAAGACCATGCCGAGGAAGCCAGCCTTGCTCTTCCGAAAGCTCCAGTCCTCTTCACAAAGCCACGATCTGCACTGATCGGACCCTATCCTGCTGCAGTCAATATCCCGAAGTGTGCCCAAGATGGTACAAGCGATTACGAGGCCGAGCTCTGTCTCGTAATCGGCAAGACAGGACGAGACATATCAGAAGAAGATGCTCTGCATTATGTTCTGGGCTACACCGCGTCCAACGACGTCTCCGCGAGAAACTTGCAATTTGCAACCTCACAATGGAGTTTCTCCAAGGGTCTTGATAGTAGTTGTCCTATTGGTGAGTGCATGCAAGGGGTATAGCTCATGTAGGGAATACTGATAAGCATAGGTCCTGTCCTTGTGTCGACTTCTGTGATCCCAGATCCTCAAACACTCTCAATCAAAGCTTTGTATAACAGCAAAACTGTGCAAGACGGCCACACTAGGTGAGAACAGCATGTACGCACAGCTTCATGTCGACGTCTAATTGACCGTTGGTAGTGACATGATCTTCAATATCCGCAAGCAAATTTCGTATCTCTCGCAGGGTACTACCCTCGAAGCAGGTACCATCTTCCTCACTGGTACACCAGCTGGAATAGGCTTCTTCCATAAGCCTGCTGTAGTCCTAGAAGATGGCGGTGATATACGTGTTCATATCGAGAAAATAGGAACTCTCATAAACAAGGTCCGATACGAGTGAAGATGGGATGGAGATGAAGTGGTCAGAATACTAAGGATAGAAGAATCAGCCGAGGATGTCACAACTCATTGACACACGAACTTGCGACCAGCTAGCCATGAATTCTGAGCCACAGCCTGCTTGCAGAGACAGGTTCCAGGCTGGCGGCCGTCAAGATGTGTACATGAAAGTTGACATCAGCGCTCGAACTAGAATACATACGTCTTTGGAGCAATCGGGGTACCCAAGGGTACTAGTTCTTCAAGAGGTATCCAGTGGGGAGTGGCCTGAACGTGAACGGGTAGAGTACACTGCGTGCAGATGTGAGCTATGATGCGAGAGGACTGTTTGCCCAATGTGTTGGCCTGTCCTATACTGTAGTGCATTGCAGCACACTACGAAGTCACATCACTTCAAGCTAGCTGACTGTTCTATTGCTGGCTCAGGAAGCTAGCCCACATTGGTCTCGTTTTCTGTGGAGCAGACGGCTGGCATTCCACTGTTCTGCCGGGGCTGTGAGAGGATTAGAATGAGCGCGTGTCCCCGGTCGTGCTTAAGCAGTTGTCTTGTTAACCACTACAAGACTTCAAGCAGTCATTGCCACACAAATCCCTTTACTTATGTGACATGTTCTCGTCCATGATCCACACTTTCCACGGAAGATCTGTAACGACCCCATGAAACGGAAGAAGTACCTTATGACGCAAAGCGCTCGGAGCGATGGGTGTATCGGGCCTATGCCGTCCCGTATATCTAGTCCGGCATCAATAATGTTACAGGACAACTTCAAAACATCGGGCGAGATACCGGGTCTCACATTGCTGAATGAGTTGTACAATACCTCAGCTGAGATAGAGAATTGAAAACTTCCGGTCATCCACACTTCGAGTCTGAGCCTGACACAAGGAGTACAAGTGTTGCCACACCGGCAGATTGAGTCAACCACTGTGACCACTGAGAAATGCCGTTTCAAGAGAGAATCGATACACACTCGCATTTCGTGCCGCCCTTGTACCGGTCTGCGAGCGAGCAGACAGGCCACGGGAAGCCTGATGGCATGCCTGCGGTACCAGTAAGCACGCACAGATACACGCAGCATCACGGCTTGGCTGATCGTCTATCTTATAGCAATGGAGCGAAGAAGCTCACCTAGAGCTGATGCAGAACCTCTCAGTAACCAAATCCATCATCAGCATCACTTCCCCCGGAACGCACCTCGTGCCTGGCGACGACGCCCTCGCGCGTAAGCTGACCCGCGAGTGCAACACCTTTGCTGCTGAGCTCTCCCACCGCCGCCCCAAGCAATTTGGCTTCTGGGCCTCGCTGCCCCTGCCCGACGTGCCCGCCAGCCTCGACGAGCTCACTTACGCCATGGACGAGCTGCACGCCGACGGCATCGCGCTGCTGACGAACCACCACGGCAGGTATCTCGGCGACGCGGCTTTCGATCCCGTCTTCGCTGAGCTGGAGCGCCGCAGGGCCACCGTGTTCATCCACCCGACCGCGCCGTGCATCGCACACTCCGGCAGCAGAGACGTGACGCCCGCCCTGCCGCTGTCGCAGTATCCGAACCCGATGTTCGAGTTCTTCTTCGATACCGCGCGCGCCGCTATCAATCTCTTCCTATCCGGGACTGTATTGCGCTGCCCGAACGTGACCTTCATCCTCTCGCACGGCGCGGGCGCGCTACCGCCGTTAATTGAGCGCTTCTCGTCCTTCGCGACGGCCGTCACGGGGCTGGGCATGCGGTTATCGAGCGAGATGGTCAAGGAGACGCTGCGGCGCCAATTCTTCGTCGACCTGGCGGGCTTCGTGTTTCCCGACCAGATCCACGTTGTGGTGAGGTACGTGGGGGCCAAGCAGCTGCTGTATGGCTCTGATTGGTGCTATACGCCGACACCGACGGTGCTGATGCTGGCGGAGAAGATGGAGGAGGGGCTGAAGGAGTTTTTCCCGGACGAGGAGGCGAGGAGGGAGATCCTTTTGGGGAATGCGAGGCGGATTTTGGGGAGACGCGGGTGAGGGGCCTTCGTTGTATCTGATTATATGTATCACGACTATCCACGACGCCTCTGCATGCCGCCTCGTCAAAGCGCCTGAGTGACTCAGTGCCGTGTCACTTACTGCGCGGAGTGATACAGAAGGACTAGGCAACATTTCCGCTCTGGAACATTGACCATAATCAAGACTACCGTGCCGTTGCAGCCAGGCGGCATAGAACCCGTCGAAATACAAACGTACCTTGATATACAATCGCTTCAGTACCGCCGCCCGCATCAGACCGTCGCATTTAGATGCGCTCCTCGGCGAAAACCCGATACAGAACCGACTCGCTCAAAACATTTGGTCGACTCAAGAAACGGTGTGTGGAAGATGTCAGGGACGGGACCAAGGCGGGATACTAGACCGTGTCTTTCAGAGCAGCTTACGCAGGAACGAAGGCTCCTCAACCGATGTTGCGAAACACCTTGAATCCTTAGAATGACAGGCAATCGCTGTCATATGGTAAGCATGACGAAACCGGACATCAGAACCACAACTATCCCATATACTCGACGCGTTACCAACGAGATCCTTGAATCACCGGCACCTTCGACCGTGGAAAGCAGAGCCTCGTCGCGTTGAGCTGGCCCTTCACCGCGCAGCTAGAAGTCTGGAGATGGAGAAGTTTCGGCGAGGTCGACAATGCGTCCTGGACAACAGTCGCAGTCTGCAGTGCATGCGGCCAGTACCCGCGACAGACCTGCCGGACTGAAGCGGCTTGTCCTCGACACAACACACCCGGGCATTGTTCCCGTTCTGAGCATTCGTCCAGAGACTCTCGCCATCCCGTGGATATGCTTCGCGGTGTCACGTCGTTTGGCACACCCTCGATTCGCCGATTCCACGCCACAATCGAGGATCGTGTCGGTGGTGTCAGAGCTCGGGCAGAGCTTTGCGCCGGTCTGCACCGCTGCTGCAGGGTCTGCGTCACTGCACAAGCAATTTCCACCCCACGTGAACCACAACCGTCGACGAAGATATGGCTTCATGCTCTATACAATTACTCTGATGGCGCTGTAGCGTTTTGTGTATTTCCTAGCTTGTAGTCCTTGCGTCTCTCCTCCACCCCCCTCTCCTCCTCCTCCTCCTCGTCGTCGTACCTCACTTTCACTCTCTCCCTCTGAGGATTGACCCTCTCTATACTACCGCCGCCATGTCTTTCATGACCTCCCGCCTGAAGTCCTTCTGGAGCGACAAGAGACAGCAAGTCGTGCTCTTCTCCTCCACCGCAATCGCTCTCTATGGCTATGACCAAGGCATGATGTCCCTCATCAACACCAACCAGGACTACCTCTCCACCATGGGCATCTCGGAAAAAGACCCTCTCGTCGGTGTCATAGTCAGCGTTTACTACCTGGGATGTGCGGTGGGCGCCGTGTTCTTTAGCTGGTTCGCGGATAAATACGGACGCAAGCCGGGTATCTTCGTCTGCCTGGCTACGGCGAGTTTGGGCAACCTCATCATGTTCATTGCTGGGCTGGGATTCTCACAGGGAGCATTGATTGTTATGTTTCTGGGAAGAATAGTCATGGGCCTTGGTGTGGGAGGTGTGGACAGCGTTATCCCGGTCTACAGCTCCGAATTGTCGGAAGATGAGGCAAGAGGGAAGGCCATGGCGCAAGAGTTCCAGAGCAATATCTTCGGACTCAACATGGCTTTTGCTTTGAATCTTGTTGTCACGATATATCTCGGCAAACAGAACCAGTGGGCTTGGCGGGTATCGATCGTCGTTATGCAGCTGTACCCAGTCGGCCTGTTTGCCTTTATTGGCAGGTTGCCTGAGAGTCCACGGTGGTTCGTTTTCAACGACAAACAGGAGGAGGCGAAGGATGCTCTGGAATACATATACGGCGAGGAAGAGGGAGAGAAGAAATTCGACGAACTTGTCGAGAGTCACGACAAGGAGGCCGATGAGACGGTTACCTACAAAGTTTGTGTTTCCTGCAACCCTTGGATTTCTCCGGGTCACAATACTGATGAGCATCACCATAGGACATGTTCACACCCTCAAACCCCCAATTTCATCCAACGATGATCACGGTGATGGGTCAAGTCAACCAAGCCCTGACAGGCTACGGTGCCGTCTCCGTCTACGGTCCCCAGATCTTCCAACTCCTCGGAATGGGCGTCAGGAATTCGGAATACGTAAGTTTGATCGCGTAATAACACGTTTTGTCCTTCCCGCCGACTAAGCTGACTGTCTCCGTTGCTAGCTGACCCAAGGCAACTACGTCTCGTACTTTTTCCTCATGACCTTTGCCTGGCTGCTCATCGACGCCGTCGGACGACGCAAGCTCCTTCTCGGCGGCTCACTCGTTTTGACTGTCTGCTTCTTCCTGTTGACGCTCTTCGGCGGACTTGCCATGCACGCAGAGGATCTACGCATCCCGCAGCTGCCACCCGCCATCGCTGGGTTCGTGGCTCTGTACGTGGCAACCGGCGCCTTCGGCATCGGCTGGCTGGCGACCGTGTGGCTCATCCCAACAGAGATCTTCCCTACCACAGCACGCGCCCAGGGCACCGCCGTCAGTGTTGTGATCTGGGGGCTTGCCAACTTCGCAGTCACGCTACTGACCCCCATCATGTTCAACAATCTCAAGTACTGGATCTTCCTCGTCTTCGGCTTCACAAATGCTTTCGCAGGCGTGTGGACTTACTTCTACACTCCGGAGAGCGGCGGCCGCAGTTTCGAGGAGAACCAGCAGTTCTTTGAAGAGGCCAAGGAGGTTGGCAGCTGGAGGGTTGGAAAGGTCAAGAAGGGCGAGTACAAGAGGATGCCGTACCCTAGTGAGGACGGGGAACGTGCGC
>NAJN01000145.1:0-34290 GCA_005059845.1 Cryomyces minteri
TGGGCGCTTTTGCCACGTATTGTCGGCGTGTGTACTCGTCAAAGATCTCGGGCCTGCAGCAGGTAGTTAGATTCAAGCCATCCCGCAAAGGGGGGTTGCAACTTACGTTAGACCCTTGTGCGATGAGACGTATTTCAGCAAGGCCAGCCCTAGCTGTGGTAATTTCTCTGAAGACGTATGGCGAAGACACTCGACTTCCAGTTCCTGTAACATGAAGAGCATCATCAGTCTCATGCCACAAACTATGGCTTTCATCACAGTGAACGTGGATGTAAGCAGGGGACTATTTGCTAGTACCTCAATGTCGAAGTCTTCATCTATCTTGACAGCCTTTCCGAAAAGGAAGATGTATTGCATCAGACTGGGAAACTCCCACATGTTGCGTAACCTGTGGAGTATGCTTGGCTCGTGGGATACTTCCTCTTTGGCGTCCTCGGTCTCCATCTCCAGTCGGCCTCGCTTTCGTGCTGGCATGATGGTTTTGGGGAGGATTGCGCGCCTCTGGCGCGACGCGAGTTGGACGTAGAGCAAATCGGTTGAGGAGGTAGAGCAAGCAAACTCTAAGACTGCAGTGCAATCCTTTCCTTGGTTTTGCAACGCTGCGCAGGTCAGAAATAGAACGAAGATGTGGTTTAACACTGGGGTGCAGCTGTGAAAGTGTTCATACAAACACGCGATTCACTCTCAAGTTCCGTCTTCCACTTTGGCATTAGCGGCGGCGTTGATTGCGCCGAATTCCACCTTGCATCTCACTGAAACTTACCTTAGGTACAGTATGTTACTTCACCAGCTACGTGATAGAAGTACCTTCTCAGTTTGCATGGTTGGTTTCAAGAAAAGTCGCCCGTTCTGCCTACTTAGCTATCATGTGTCATTTGTAGTTACTGTAGAGAACAAAAGCCGCGTAGCACCATGGGCACAAGGCATCAGATTCATCCAGTCACAAGCATGATGTATATAATATAGTGTAGGCTGCAGAACCGTGTTACTTGACGACAATACCACGCCCTTTGTTTGTGTCACTCCTGAAAGTTGCCATTCTGTACCTAGGTATGGCTGTAAGCTCCGTGTGGATTCTGTGTTGATGGAGCCCGAAGGTGTTCTGTATCAATCCCATCCATAAATAGTACAGCATGACTCGGGCGGCATGTGGCCGGAGCCAGGTGCGGCAAGCTGGAGCAATCATCAAAGGCTTGTCTCGTGAAAGACGCGTACCTTCCCACGCGAACACAGTCGTCCAACAATCTGACACTCGAAGTAGACTTTCCCAGACCGATGCTACAACCTCCAATACTGGGACGAACGTGGTGAAGGACCCAAGTCTTCCTGAGAAGCTTTGTCCTAAATAGACACATCAAGACGACAGAAACAGCTGCCTCAGCAGTAGACTGTATCCCGGACGGGTGAGGTGTGCCTGATAATTCTGACCTTCTGCGACGGGTCTATCGTCTAATGGCCTCTAATGATCGAAGTCATCGAAGGAACCATACTTCACCTCACTCGATACCTTTGCAGGACCTCAATCGACCCCCGGACAACCAGACTGAGGAGAGGGAGGGTCGAAGATCCCATCGTAGGACTCTCAGTGAGAAAGGCAGAAGCATCCTGCGAAACAGGGAGTCACTTATAGGAAGAGTTGGGTTCGAGAGGAGATATGCGCCGATTGAAGAGAGCTCTCCTAGCCCACCCCACACAAATCCGTCATTTCCAAGAGCTTACATCACGACACCGTCCGGTACCCATCTACCGGCAGACGACGCTGAAGATGGAAGTTTCTCTCCAATGGCGGACCGTGGAGGGTTCCAGGAGGCCATGGGCTTCGCGGGCCTGAGCTTCCATGGAGAAGCGACTGATGGAGAAACAAGTTCTGAGCCCCCTATACGTGCAAACAGGAGCAGTCTACCTAGCCTAGTCACCAGCTCCGAGAGCAGCCCTTTCACTACACAGCACGATGTGGACGACAGTCCAGACTACTTTTCCAGCTTGTACGCGGATACAACGCCTCTAACCGACAGTACACGTCTCCATGCCCACAGCGGTCGAGGATCTACCACACCGACTGGACAACGCCACGACAGAGAAAGGAGTAGTTTTCAGAGCGTGCGGTTCCTGACGCCTGATATATCACCCGGCTCGAGACTTGGAGACAACCTGTCGAACATCGAGGCAGGAGTATCGGATGGTTCAATCAACAGATCAGGATCTAGCAAGCGCTCCTTGTCTACGTCCTCCGCAGAGTCGCCACTCCACAGGGCTGGCACAATAGTCAAGAAGATGTCACAGCGCGTAGTCAACCTAAGCAATGAACCTGAAGTTGTGGAGAGGAGCATCCGCAGGAGGTCTTCTGTGAAACAGCCTCGACTTGATGAGAATTCTCCTGTGTTGCCACCGGTGACAGACTACAATAGCGATGGAGCAGCGTCCATGAGATCTCCTACAAGCGAGAAGCTGCCTTCACCCATACTGGGGCCGGCAGACTTTGAACCCTGGGAGCCACCATCTAACCCTTTGAAGGGTAGATCCATGGGCATCTTTCCGCCAGAAAGCAAACTCAGGAAAAGGCTATGTGACTTGCTAGTGCATCCAGCTACAGAACCCTTCATTCTAGTCCTGATCGTTATTCAGACAGTACTCCTAGCAGTTGACGCTAGCCGTAGTGTCTTCGATGACCCACGATCTCAAAGATGGGGCACATCGTGGATAGATTACGGGTTGCTCGCTCTATTCGCTATCTATACCATCGAGGCCGTCGTTCGAGTTATAGTTTCTGGCTTCATTATCAACCCTGAAGAGTATAGCACGATCGATCGACAGGTCGGATTCAGACAAGCAGTCCTGAACAAGTTCAACGAACTCTTTGCCTTGCACAAGCAGACTACACTGAAGCACGTTGGGTCATCCTTTCAGACGCAACAACCTTCTATCATCCGCTCCTTTACCGGAACGCATTCGTTCAATAAACAATCCGGTGGCTTGAAGCAGAATGCCCGGCAACGATTAGCTCATCGAGCATTCTTACGGCATTCTTTCAACAGGCTCGACTTTGTAGCTGTGGTTTCTTTTTGGATTAGCTTCATTATTGGGGTGCTTGGGGTGGAATCAAGCAGACACGCCTACGTCTTCCGAATGTTGAGTTGTTTACGCATTCTACGCTTACTCGGTATCACTAGTGGTACTTCGGTAGGCGCCATCCGCCATCGCTGCCATCTTCTGGCCTCAAACGCTGACATAACGATGCAGGTGATCCTAAGGAGTTTGAAGAGAGCTGCGCCTGCTCTGCTCAACGTTGCCTTCCTCATAGGCTTCTTTTGGCTACTCTTTGCCATTATCGGCGTTCAGAGCTTCAAGTCGAGTCTCCGGCGCACTTGCGTTTGGGTTGATCCCGACCAGCTGCAGTCCAACTTCACGAGCAACGTGACTGGCAACTTCCAGTTTTGTGGGGGTTACCTTGACCAGAATGGTCATGCGATGCCGTGGCTTACACCTGATGGACGCAACGGCTCCGATGTGCACAAAGGCTACATATGCCCCCAGCAATCGTTCTGTGTTGAAGGTGACAACCCCTACAACGGCACCGTCAGCTTCGACAACATTCTGCAGTCCTTGGAGCTAGTCTTCGTAGTGATGACGTCGAATACATTCTCGGACCTGTTGTACTATCTGACCGACAGCGACTATTTAAGTGCTGCTCTGTGTGAGCCTCCTGAAAATTGTGTCGGCTGAACATCGCTAATCTCACCCAGTCTTTGCTGCCGGAATCATCATAATGAGTCTGTGGCTCATAAATTTGGTATGTCCAATGAGGAGCCCAAGATTGTTGACTCGAATCTAGCTGACGACGTCAGCTTATCGCTGTGATTACCTCGTCTTTCCAGGTCATCAGGGAGGAGAGCAGGGCGAGCGCTTTCACCGCAGAGGAAGAGTAGGGCTCCGCATGTTTCACGCTGCTGTATGTCTGCTCATCTGGTGTTAGTGATGTGCTTCCTGAGCCAGACGACACCCCGAGACGCCGAATCAGCTCGCTCAAGCGCCTGTATGACAAGACTTCGTGGCTATGGATCGCTATTATCCTCTATGGTCTTGTCGTGCAATGCCTCCGCACTGCCGACATGAGTAATGATCGAGCGGCCTTCATTGGTATCCACTGACGCCATCACATGTGTCATAAGTCAATCCTGACTCTTCTACAGATGCTTCGGAGCTTGGAGTCACTGTCGCGTTATCTGTCGATGTTGTCCTGCGCTTTACCGTTGATTGGCGAAACTTTTTCCGGAGTAGGCGCAACGTGGTCGACTTGGCTCTGGCGGTCATTACCATGGTCATTCAAATCCCACGGATACACGAGTCGGGACAAATATACGCCTGGTTGACCGTCTTTCAGATCGTTCGGATCTATCGAATAGTGCTGGCTATCCAGCTCACCCGTGACCTGATAGTAAGTTCTGTTCATCACGTTGGAGAGTCCCTCATGCCAACATTGAATGCAGACGCTAGTATTCCGTCATGTCTCCGGTCTATTGAACCTCATATTGTTCGTGTTCCTCCTCACCTTCCTCGCCGCTATCTTCGCCGCACAGATGTTTCGTGGAGAGCTACCAGTCGACGATGCCAGCGGAAATCCGATCCATGTCACGTTCGCCACCATTTACAACTCTTTTCTGGGGATGTATCAAATACTCTCGAGTGAAAACTGGACGGCCATCGTGTA
The DNA here is from genome assembly GCA_005059845.1 of Cryomyces minteri. Lineage (NCBI taxonomy): Eukaryota > Fungi > Ascomycota > Dothideomycetes > Cryomyces > Cryomyces minteri. The sequence continues at coordinate 4,709 of NAJN01000145.1, forward strand.
TAACATAACCGCTTATGATACGATGTATGATACGGCCTGGATTGGAGCAGGTTTCTTCATTCTGTGGTTCATACTAGCGAACTGTACGTGGTAAGCCTTCTGTCGCATCCAGATACTTGCTAATTGGAAGCTGCAGTCATCGTTTTGAACATGTTCATTGCTGTCATCCAAGAAAACTTTGACGTCTCCGAGGACGAGAAGCGACTTCAGCAAGTGAAGGCCTTTCTGCAACGGAAGGAATTTGGTGGATCCTCTCAAGGGTAGCTACTCCCACGCCTTGTAGTGAACATTACTGACTGCTCAGGAATCTCTCACTATCTGCGATTATCAAGTTCGGTCGAGCAAGACGCCAAGATCCATTGGACTTCGGCTCCGCAGCGACTGAGATGTTGTTGAAGGAGGCGGTTGTGAGAGACTTCCTCGACGAGCAGAACGAGACGACGAATAACGACACGGCAAACGATGTCGCATCAGAGCGACGTCCTCTGTCTACATCGCTCGCACCGGGATCGCTGTCGGGGCTTTGGGGTAGACTTGTGCAAAACTTCACGTACCGAGAGCCAAATCCGTTTTACTCTCGCCTTCAGTTTTCGCGAGCATACGAAGACCTCGACCCACGTCAGATGGCGATAGAAGTCGTGTCAGCCGCAGATCGTCGAAAACAAGCGCAACGCGACTACCTTCGGAAGCACCCTCGGTATAATGTCTCTCTTTTCCTGTTCAAGCCAAGCAATCCGATACGGAGATACTGTCAGCGCATTGTCGGTCCTGGTCGTGGTGGAGATCGCATTGAAGGTGTGGCGCCTTCTACACCAGTTTGGTACGCTTTCTCGGCTTTCGTCTACGCAGCCATTGTAGCAATGGTTCTGCTGGCCTGCGTCACTACGCCATTGTACCAGAAGGAATATTTCCAGAATCACACGTTCAGCGTCAGGAATTGGTTTGTTTTTACCGACTTGGCCTTCGCAGCATTGTTCACTGTCGAGGCTGTCATCAAGGTCATTGCGGATGGCCTGTTCTGGACTCCCAATGCATACTTCAGAGGCTCCTGGGGCCTTATTGATGGCGTTGTTCTCATCACGCTCTGGGTCAATGTTGCAACTTCCCTGTATAGTGAGGGTGTTGTCTCGCGGGCAGTAGGTGCGTTCAAAGCACTGAGAGCGCTACGACTGCTCAATGTCAGCGACAGCGCTAGAGATACCTTCCACTCTGTCATTGTCCTAGGTGGATGGAAAGTCTTATCTGTAAGTCAGGTCCCTTTAGTCCACCGAGGTCTGATCGTTGACCATGAACAAGGCTGCCTTCGTCTCTCTCAGCCTCTTGATTCCTTTCGCTATATACGGGCTGAACCTATTCAATGGCAAGATGCAAACCTGCAACGACAACAGTTCGAACATCTACAACCTCACTGACTGTGTTGGGGAGTACTTCAGCTCACCCTACAATTGGAACGTTCTCGCCCCGCGTCGGGTTGCGAATCCTTATTACAATTTTGACAGCTTCGGCAGCTCGCTCTTCATCCTCTTCCAAATCGTCTCGCAAGAAGGTTGGATAGATGTTATGTGGAGCGCAGAGGACATCACTGGGATCTTCACGCAACCGTCGCCTTTCGCTTCCCAAGGCAATGCCCTCTTCTTCGTCATCTTCAACTTGCTGGGCTCTGTTTTCGTCTTGACGTTGTTTGTCTCAGTCTTTATGCGCAACTACACTGAGCAGACCGGCGTGGCCTTCTTGACGACAGACCAAAGATCATGGCTGGAATTGAGGAAGCTCCTACGTCAAGTCTCACCATCGAAAAGACCGTCCTCAAAGAAGAATAGAGAGGGCTGGAAGGAATGGTGCTATCGGCGCGCAATCACGAAGAATGGCCGATGGCAACGCACCGTCACTTTGGTTCTCATGCTGCACCTAGTCCTGCTCTGCCTCGAGTTCTACCCAGCATCGTCCGTCTGGGACCGCACGAGAGGTACGTACCGCATTGAGACTCCAACGATTACATCTGCTGACTGCTGTAGACTACATCTTCCTTGCGTTTACTCTATTCTACATTGCAAATATCGTCATACGCATGGTTGGTTTGACCTGGACGAGGTTCCGCAAAAGCTCGTGGGACGTATACTCGATGTTTGCGGTGTCCGGAACTTTCGCCACGACCGTTTTACTGCTTTCTAACTTCCGACAAAGAGACTACATTCAGCTGCACAAGCTATTTCTTGTTTCCATTGCGCTGCTGCTGATTCCTCGAAACAACCAGCTAGATCAGCTCTTCAAGACGGCGGCAGCAAGTCTTACTTCCATTGCCAATCTATTGGCCACATGGTTCGTGCTCTTCCTGGTGTTTGCTATCGCTATGACTCAAGCTTTTGGACTCACTAAGTTTAATCACAATGAAACCGACAACCTAAACTTCCGCACCGTTCCGAAAGCTCTTATTCTCCTCTTCCGTATGAGTGTTGGCGAAGGCTGGAATGCAATCATGGAAGACTTTGCCACAGTCACTCCACCTTACTGCGTCGTTGGGCAGCACTACTTCGACGGTGATTGCGGCAGTCCTGAGTGGGCTCGAGGATTATTCATCCTATGGAACATTCTGAGCATGTACATTTTCGTCAACCTGTTCGTCTCGCTCATATACGAGAGCTTCAGCTATGTGTATCAGAGAAGCAGTGGACTGTCGGTGATAAGTAGAGAGGAGATTCGGAGATTCAAGCAGGCTTGGGCCGAATTCGATCCAAGTGGATCTGGTTTCATTTCGAAGGAGGCCTTCCCTCGATTACTTGGTGTGAGTGGTTACGAGAACGTTTGCAGGGAATATCAGCTTATTCGACCTCATAGGAACTTTCGGGAATCTTTGAAATGAGGATCTACGACGGCGACTTTTCAGTCCGTAGACTGGTCGAGGACTGCAAGGTTCGAAAGCTCTCTAGAGCATCTGAGCTCCCGGTTGAGGGACCTCCTGATCCTGTCGACATTGATCTGGTAAAGCTCAATCAACGTATGGCCGAGCTGCCCATCGAAGAAATACGACTGCGGAGAACACGGATGAACATCTTCTACGAAGAAGTCTTAGTTTCGGCCGATCCGGATCGAGGCATCGGTTTCAACGCCTTACTCATGATTCTAGCGCATTACAAGGTGATCAACGACAGCAAGAGCTTGAGGTACGTAACGCTCGTCATCTCGTGCACACCCCATGGCTTTCTGACTTTGAAACCCCAGGCTCGAAGAATTTCTTCGACGGAGAGCTCGACTTCAGCGCGTAGAAGAAGCTGTACGACGAAACATAGTCGTAGGTTTCTTCGACACCCTGTACTGGAGACGTCGATTCCGTCGCATCCTCGACTCCAGACGCTCCGCGCGAATGACCGCAATACCTCACTTTGGGATACCGGAGATCTTCGTGCAAGACGAAGACGTGACCAACGCAAGCCGCCTGGACACCGGTGATCCGTCTGTTCCATCACCAATTCCCTCGCCTGTGGAACTGGGTACAGCTCTCGACCTCCGCGAAGGACACGGAGCAAGCGGCAGTGATGCAAGATCCGTATCATCATCTGCAGGCCCTCCGACTCTGCGAAATCGGTCGGACTCTATTCAGATATCGCCAAGCGGCTCACCTACTAGAACGAGTGCACAGTTCGTCCCCGCCCACCGGCCATCGCACTCTGGGGAGCTCAGTGCCGAACGGCAATTTGCCGATGCGCTGAGCGGGTCCCCAGGTGCTTCAAGCCAGCCACTAAGTCCTATGCAGATTGGAGTGGCTGAAGATGGCGGAAGAAGCAGAGCTGGCAGTAGTGTCAGTGCTGTCAGTGCAAGGGACGTTCTGGATGTACTCGACAATTCTGCCTGGGGAGAAAGTATCAGGAGAAGTTTCACGCTGCGACGACCTAGTGGATCAGGGTCCGGTCGCAGTCAGCAGTAGAAATGAATTTGCATGTGTATCATGCTACAGACGAAGAGTACGATCACGATGTTTATGGGGTGCTGAGTCCCAGAACTGGCAATGTTTGATTGTAGGTGGTGTGTTGACCGTTCTCTTCGCTATGCTAAAGACAGCATTGAGCCGAGATATGTACAAGTCTCCTTCTGTCCTGTTCTGGCTTCAGATCATGCATAGCGTGGCGTTTGGTCCCTAGGGCTTCTATATAGACTTCTCGACACGCGTGCTGCATGGGCACAGATGGCGTTCAACCATGTCACCCTAATGCATAGATAGATAGAGACGCGGTGTCATAAGTACTTAATTCGGTAGATTGCACTTTCCTCCCCCTACTGTCTCGCCTGCGCCGGCAACGCGTGAGGTCGATTTGCACCCAAAGCGCAACGTGCCATTCCAAGCCTTGTGCTTCGTGTTGATTGTGACGTTACTTCATGCAGCCTTGCTTCGCATGGACTAGCAAACAGAAATCTAGCCCCTGGCATTCTATCCAAGGATCTCTCTGTTGACCACACAAGTAGCTGACCCCACCAGAATTGACCACATTCGGTACGAGTAATTATACCCCAGACATGGCAAACCGAGAGGTTGCAGAGTAGGAACGTAGCGTAGACCCCGCTCCCTGCTTTCGTGCAATCTACTTGGGGCTTGTTGTCCGTTTCGGTTTGATGAGCAACTGCCCAGCGGGAGCTTGTGGGAACGCGTACACGCGTAGCTAATCAAGTACTCCTTGATTGGAACCCCTTCTTCACGAGCTTGAACTCAACAGATAAGGGGCACGTGTTCTTGTTGCCTTGCACCCTGTTGCAGCCTCGTCCTCTGCCACCGACCTCCCTCTCCGACTCCTGCCATCGCCCTCCTTGTGCTACTGACTGGGTTGTGTGTTGGATCACGCCTATAGAAAAGACGTTGAAGATCTACAAACTTCAAACATGCAGCGCCCGTGCATCCGCACCACTGGAAAGCTCATGCAACTAACCCAGCCCCTGCTCCCCTTTCGTCTCGCTGCCCTCCGCAACCCCGTCGGTTGCGTGATGAATGATCGGATCACTGCCGCGTCTGGTGCAAGGATGACCGCAGGACGAAGATCTCCGTGTTCCAATCCAGGGGAGGCTTTCCCACTAGGGCGTGGTGTGACCAAGGTACGGAGATATACTTGGTTGAATGCACGACCTTTGACCAGCCTGCTTCTGATGTACAAGCAAACGTACAAGTAGAGTCGCTGCTGCCCGTCTGTCTCAACCACCAGCCTTCTTCGTCCGCTCTTTTCCAGATTGCTGCATTCTTGACCGCGTAGGGCTGGTTCCACGTTCACTTCCACCTTCCACATTCTTTAGACGGCCACCTTACACTTCCCTCCTTTACAAGTAATCAAACGCAACATCATCCACCGCCTCAACTAAGCATCTCATTCGAGACAACTCTCTTGCTCAAACCACAACATGCGCTCCTCTCGCATTCAACAGGCCTTCCAGCCTCTTCGCTCACCCTCACTCCACCGCCTCAAGACCGTGTTCTCAAGCTCCACCTCACCAACTCGATCATCATCCTCATCAACTTCACCTCTATCGGCGTCCTCGAGTGCCATCTCGGACTTCTCGGACACCTCACGCTTCTCGTTCCGCAGAGTACTCTTCCTACGCCGCAACCCCAGTATGGTGCAAATGGAGATGGAGGAGGAGCGTCGCAGCTTTGGAGACGAGCTGCAGCTGCTAGAACCGCGGCCGAGCGTTCCCGCAGTCACCGGGGGAATCTTCGAGGTGCTCGATGGCAGGGCCTGAGCCATGACGACGTCGGCGAAAGAGTGCCTGGACCGTGCCAGGGTTGGGGATGTGTGACCGCGGGGCACAATCGCAGAAATGTGACTTGGCTTGGCTTTCGTTGAGCAAGAAGGGGTCACCGTCGCAGCAATGGAAGAAGACATCGGCGCTCAGGCTGGAAGAGCTCTGGATGGGGATTTGAGGGTTTGCTCGCTGCTCTACGATGCGTTCAAAGAACTTTACGAGGGCCATCTTATGGCGTTGATGATACGGCATCTGGCAAAGTGTGGATGGCCAAATGGTCTTGCTTGGACCTCAGACCAGCAGCACAAGCCTGATGGATGAACACATGCACAGAGTGTAGCAATGAACAGAATAAATCCTCGTCGCATTTATGGATTGCTAGTGAATCTAGCACCCGTGTAACAAGAAACTCTTGGTGCTCCGGAGACCGGGCTGACCTGTGCAGCTCAGGGCTTCACACTCGCATATGGACTCTGCATACCAAATAGTCCAGGGTTGTCTGACCGCGAGCTCATCCAGTAGACGCAGTGCCTCGCTGACATGTTGAGAAGCAGCATTCGCCCTGTGCGCTGCTGGCTGGGTTGCCTGATCCCGGCCCCTGCATTTCAGTATGTGGGGAATACGGTTGGCGCTAACGCCCTGCCCCTGAAGCCGTTCGTACCTGCGCGTCTGGTCAACTTCCATTGACGCTCCGCTCTCCAGAGGCTCATTCACGCTTGCAACACTTCGCTTCTTTTCCTATCAAACTCGTCTTTGCTAAGGCATCCACACTCTCTTCACGTCGTTTAGCTGCTGCACCCCACACTCCTTTGCCCTACTGTGACCCCGTCAAACCGAGCCTTGTTTACACCTTTTCCTGCATACCCTACCACACCGAAGCACAGCCATGCGTTTCTCAGTCATAGCTCCTCTCGCCCTAGCGGCAGCTCCAGCAGTGGTCTCTGCTGCTGGTTCACTGGGCTTTGCTCTCGGAACCAAACTTGCGGACGGAAGCTGCAAATACACAGCCGATTACGAGAGGGACTTCGATGCCATTTCCGCTGCATCTGGCAGCAAGTTGGTCAGAGGGTACTCTGCCGACGACTGCAACTGTGCTCAGCAGATCCTCCCTGCTGCGAAGAACAAGGGATTCCAGGTTATACTGGGTGTCTGGTGCGTTCCAACCGACCTCTTCCAGGCTCTTCCCGACAAGTTTTACTGCTTTCATGGGCTTAACAAGTTGCTGACGCTATTCCACACAGGCCTGACGTTGACGAGTCTTTCAACAAGGATAAGGCCGCGCTCCAGAACTACGCAACGCAGTACACCAATCAAGTCTACGCCGTAACCGTAGGCTCGGAGACCCTCTACCGGGGCAACTTCACCGGTGATCAACTCCTCACGAAGATCAAGGAGGTCAAAGCGATTCTTCCATCGGTCAAGGTTGGGACCGCAGACAGCTGGAACAAGTACGCAGATGGGACGGCCGACGCCGTCATCAGGGGCGGTGTAGACATACTGTGTGTTCTTCTAGCTCCAAGCAGTCCTCAAACGAGGAGGTCAACTTGGCTGATACTATCCATGCAGACTCGTCAATGCGTTCGGCTTCTGGCAGGGCCAGGAGATCGGAAACGCTACCGCTACGTACTTCGATGACATCCAGCAGGCTTTCGGCCACATCCAGAGCGTGTCCGGTTCAACGAGCTCGATTGAGCTCTGGAACGGCGAGACTGGCTGGCCTACGGATGGTAAGGGACTTTTCCCAGACCGCGCTGTCACTTCTCTATTGACTGATTCATTTCCAGGCGGCTCAAGCTACGGCGCAGCCAGTGCCAGCACCAACAACGCAAAGACCTACTTCAGCAAAAGCGTGTGCGGCATGCTCGCATGGGGCGTCAACGTCTTCTACTTTGAGGCCTTCGACGAGCCATGGAAGCCCAAGTCTGTCGGTGACAACGGTCAAGCTTCGGACGAGACTCACTGGGGTGCGATGAACGCGGATCGCTCGACGAAATTCGGTCTTAAGTGCTAGAAGTCGCAAACATTGCAGGTACAGCTCCTGAGCTACTTGTGGCTAGGCGAGAGCGACATAGACGGCACAAGATTTGCAGTTCTTGGAGGGTGTGAGATGATTCGGCTCCTCGGGAATCTGGGTTGTCCTACGAATTCTGGTATTCCTAGACCACTTGCTCTTCGACTGGTGCAGAACCTAGACCATCCATACCGTAGACTCTAAGTGTTTTCGCTGCTGTTGGTTTGTCGACCTTAGTCTGTGTCTCTTCACTTCGTAGCCCCAAGCTACAGGGTGTCTACATGAGCGGTAGGATCGCATTGAAGATGGAATGGGAGCATCGACAGTGAATCCGCCTTCACTGTCATGGTTGCCCAAGGCATGTAAGTACTTGATCCAATTCACCTCGCGCGACTCATGAGACACCAGGGCAGTGTGTTGGGGACTCTGCTCTCCCCAGTCTCGATGCCTACCTGCACCGAACGGTTTCCAGGAGCGTTTGGAGAAGCATCTGCTGCCAACGCGCGAAGGCAAAAGTCAAGCTCAGCTCAGTCGCTGGGCAGAGCTCGTGCAAGGAATTCTCGGGATGGATCTGCACTGTGCAAGTAATGTAGATAAATTAAGCTAAGGTTGCTCCCGAGCGGCGAAGGAATGGAGTCGGACGCTGACGACAACAACCGGGTAAATTAGAGCACAGCACCGCCCCGTCTACAGTAGTGGGCGCCAGGCTGGACGATGGCAGGGCCTGATATCAGAGCAGAGGAGCGGCATCTACTTTCGCGTTGGAGACTCGCCCAGTCCAAATAGTAAGTCCGGTTAGCTACTCGGATTCTACTCTCCCGGTTGCCCCAATCCGTTCCGTTGTTGCCAAGCGCGAAGGCCGGCAGCGACAGGGTCTGAATGACATCTTCCGTGGATTGTAGTGGAGGGCCATCAAAGTAGTCGGGAGTCGCTCCGCCTCCTTTCAAATTTCGCCGCGAGCTTACGTCTACACTCGTCACTCAAATGTGTTGAGACTGTCATCGACCACACATTCTTCCCTGACCTCCCGAACAACAACCTGCATCTTGTCGCATCGCCAGCTTCAAACAAAAACGTCTGCAGTAAACTTGAACCCACAACGAAAGCGACGACAAGACAACCAGCATGGAGCTGCCGTCGAAGCGGCTGTTGCTCTCGTATGTCTTCGATTGGGTTGTCATCATGTGAGTCGACCTTGGTGTGAGCGAATGTCTTGAGCGCGTTGCTTGCAGAACTTGGCCACTGACCCACCTACGTAGAGTCATTGCAGCTATCGGCGGAGGAATCAACTCTGCCACGCCATTTCAGAGACCGTTTTCACTACTTGACCTCAGCATCTCGTATCCTTACAAAGGCGACACCGTATCGACCACTGTACTCCTCGTGGTCAGCCTCGTCGCACCAGGTATCATCATCCCGATCATCTGCCTTCTCTTCGTACCTGGCCCAGCAGCGAGCAGAGGAGCGCCAAAGTCGCTCATCTGGCGAAGAAAGTTATGGGAATGGTTCACCGGTTGGACTGGTCTCGCCTTGGGCTTGGCAATCGCTTTCTTCATAACGCAGGGCATGAAAAATCTCTTCGGCAAACCGCGCCCTGATCTGCTTCAATTGTGTCAACCTGACCTAGGCAACATCGCTCGCCATGTCGTTGGTGGATATGGCCAGGAGGTCTCTTCGCGTTGGACCTTGGTCTCATCCACTATTTGCCAGCAACCGAGCAAAAGCATCCTGAATGACGGGTTCCGAAGCTTCCCAAGCGGTCATGCATCGTGTAAGTAACACCACTGGGACCCCTCCAACAACGCCTCGCTTACGCCCGCGTTACAGTTTCATGGGCTGGCATGCTCTACCTGACACTGTTCCTCGCCTCCAAATTCTCGATCAGCATCCCGTACTTGGCTCCACGCGCATATTCCTCAGATCCACGATACACAGCTGTTGAGCACAAGAGGTTTATGGTCCTGCCTTCCTACGGGAGAAGGAGAGAAGAGTCGGAGTTCTCCAACAAAACCATCAGTCCCGATCACAGCGAACTCTCTCCTATTATTCCAATCCGTACGTATTCTAATCCCCTGACCACCGAGACCAGAAACTTACCGCCACTTGTAGGCAACCAAGCTGCAGCACCACCGAACTACGTTTTGGTCATTGCTTTCATTCCCATAGCGACGGCCATCTACATCTGCTCCTCACGATTCACAGACTTCAAGCACCATGGCTTCGACATCATCTCTGGAAGTATCATCGGTATCCTCAGTTCGTGGTTCGCATTCCGCTGGTACCATCTCCCCATCCGTCAAGGCGCTGGTTGGGCGTGGGGCGCGAGGACCAGGGATCGCGCCTTCGGCATTGGCGTCGGGACTGGCAGCTACGTTGGAGGAGAAGGATGGGCGAGCAAGTCGTCATCCACCGGAAACGACATCGAAATGGGTGTGGGTGCCAGAGAACTTGGCCATGGTACGACGGATCATCTTCCAGGTAACGGCGTGCCTCCTGCACAGACGGGCGCGCCTGTCACTGGCAGGGAGTTCTGAACGGGGGTTTTCGTATGATATCCACTCGGCGTGGTGAATTGAATTTGCAGCGACGGCATGTGCTTGATACGATACTGTGGTTTCTCATTCGTAAGGCGCTGGTTGTTTAGTGCTTGTTACGTAGTATAGATTTGCCCAGCTGCATATTTCCAGACTTCTGTATATTGAAAGACACAAAGCAAAAGGAGTCGAAATAGTTGCGTCACGTGCTATGATTGTAACCGCACTACAACTATTCTTGACCACCGCCGGGCGTTCAACATCATCTATTCCGAGACCCCGTGGACGTCCAGACAGCGGACCGGAGTGCTTGTATACTACTGACAAGCTTGTAGTTGTGAACGTTGTAGCAAACCTGAAGTTGAGTGGTTAGTAGGACGAGCATCCACTATACTTCCAGCCCATCTGCAAAACGAATAAAATCTTTCTCCACCTTGGTCTTCCCATCTACCACTGTAACGATACATCTGTCCGCCATGGACTACCTCGTGCGTCTAGTACAGGTCCATGAGAGCTTTCGCAAGCCTGAACTAGAAGCGCTTGCCGCTTTGGCGAACATCAACATCGAATTCCTTGCTTACGCCGATGAAGTATGATACAAGTCTTCATCCAGGCCAGGGGGTGAGCGAAAGCAGTGCGGATTTTGCTGCAGTGATCAGTGTTCTGTAGAAGAGTTGGCCTCGATCATAGGTGATACGTTGCTGCGGTCGACGCCGTACATTGATGAGCCCCGGCCACGCACGCGAAGGTCGTACACGCTTTCGCTCGCCCTCTACGACGATGCCCTCGAACTACGCTGATTCGGTAGCAGTCACCATTCTGTATCCTAAGACTGCAGTCAGAAGCAGCAGCACGCTCGCTGATCGCCCGATCAATACTGAGCCAAGGCATCTACGAGCTCTGGGGCAGCGGAATTGACTACCCTTCTCTGCACGCGGACGTCACCGCCCGCACGAAGGTGCAATGGCGTCAGTATCAAGACTGCTCCTTCCGCTTCACCCTCGACGGGTTCCAAGGCAAACGCAGCCCGTCATCGCAGCGCGATGTGATGGAGTCGTTCCAATACATGGGCTTCGACGGCCCCATCCAGATGAACGACGCCGACCTCTCGATGTGCATCTTCGAAGAGTATGAGCGGAAAGCTCGTACGCCGAAGATGCTGTATCTGGGCCGCCTCATCGCCAGCAGCGGCCGTCGCGCAAAAGCAACGTATGATCTCAAGAAACGGAGATACATAAGCACCACCTCCATGGATTCCGAACTCGCGCTCGTCACAGCGAACATGGCCCACGCCGCGCCCGGCAGGCTTTTCTACGACCCCTTCATGGGCACGGGCAGCTTCCCTATTGCATGCGCGCACTTCGGCGCCGTGGCCCTGGGGAGCGACATCGACGGGCGCAGCATCAGAGGCAAGAAGGACCGGGACGTCGTCAGCAATTTCGTGCAGTACGGGATCGCGGGCCGCTACCTCGACAGCTTCGTGTCGGATCTGACGCACACGCCGCTGCGCACCGCGAGGTATCTCGACGGCGTCGTCTGCGATCCGCCGTACGGGGTGCGGGAGGGGCTGAAAGTCCTCGGCAGCGCCAAAGCGGAATCGGGGAAAGCAGTCGTCCTCAACAACGGAGAACTAGCACACCTGTAAGCCGTTCCCAACTCCTTACGTTGATCGCCGGCGGGCGGCCCAGAGTAACGGTTCAGCAGACAAGAGGGCTTCGTGCCGCCGAAACGGCCGTACAGCTTCGAGGCGATGCTGGACGACATCCTGGACTTTGCGGCCAGCATGCTAGTGGAGAACGGACGGCTGGCGATGTGGATGCCCACGGCAAACGACGACGACGTCGAGCTCGCCATACCGAGCCACCCGAGTCTGGAGCTCGTCAGCGTGTGCGTGCAGGCATTCAACAAGTGTGAGTCCCAACTCTGAGCATCACACACCTCCCCCTTCTCCGCCAGCCCGTCGTACCGACTTCCTCCTCCCCTCTCGCCTGCATTGCACAAGACACTGACAGCACTTCTCACCATCCAGGGTCCCGCCGCCTCCTCACCTACCGCCGCCTCCCCGATGCGCAAGTCGACTCTACCGCGCCCCGTCCGCAGCGCACGTACGTCGCAGGCGCCACGGCCGACGAGCTCAACTCCTTCCGGAGAAAGGTGGGTGCTTGGCCGGCGTCCCGGACCGCATCGTGCGTGGCTGACGGGCTCTGTAGTACTTCGAGGGGTTCAAGAACGCGTCGGGCACCTCGACGCCATGATTGCGCGCCCGTGCTCGGGAGAGTGTGGGATGCGTGGTCGACCAGCTGGACGTGCCGCCTTTGCAGCGGGGGTCCAATCGGACGTGGCGCGCAATGGGTACTATAGCCGATTCACGAGAACAGCAGTGTGCAGAATCGTCAAAACTGATGGTGTGTATTTGCTGCGACGTGCCGTCGGAACCAACGTCGTGTCATTCGCCTGGTATCACATCTGTGAATCTGTGCGCTCCATCAAAGCCTTCTGTCCCTCCACCCCCGACTCCAGAGTCCCTTCCCCCCCTTCCGGCGCCCGTACCGCATCATCGTAGCCTCCGCGCTCGTCCTTTCAACGCGTCTATTCGTCGTCGCCAAAGAAGATCTTGACGGGCAGCCAGCCATTCCCGCAGACCCTGAAGCGGTCCTTCAGGCTGCTCAGCTGTCGCACCTCCTCGAATGAGAGTTCCCAGCCGTCAAGCTCGAAGCTGGCTTCGATACGCGCGGCGGTCACGGATTTGGGGATTACGTTGGTGCTGCGTTGGAGTCCCCACATCAGGCTTGGGGGGGGAGGGGGGGGGAGGGGAGGGGCTGATTAGCTGATTGTGGTAGCGTGTGTGAACGGTTCTTGGTCGACGAGAGAAGAAGGACGTGGTGCCCGCCTCGACCCTGCGATGCCACGTTGTTGTCCAGCTTGGTGGTGAGCCGGATCTCCTCGGGCGGCACGCCAGAGTCCTTGGTGCCTTGGCCGACTTCTGCCTCGTTGCCCGTGTGCCTACGCCGTGTCGATGGAGTCGGTAGCCTTTCTGCAGAGCGACCTCGACGGCGTCTCGGGCTTTCGTTGGGCTCGGACCGCCACGTTCCTCAAACGACGGACGAGCTTTCGTGGCTACGTGCTCGCGCGATGAGAGGCTGGCCGCACCCAGTCTTACAGTACAGCTGGGATCTTGGCGCCCGTGTCGAGCGTGAAGACAGAGACCACACTGGGGCTGATCAATCCGGCCCTGTCGCGGCTCAGTTGCTCGACCAGTGAATCACACATCGTTCGTCGGGATATGCCACTTGGCTACGAACTAGGAGAAGCAGAACCTGCAGGGCACGAGAAGGCGCGAAAGACACAGAAGACCATGCTCTGTCGCATAGACGCTCCGTGATGCCAGATATTGTGGGATAGGTGATATTGCTAACTAACGCGGGGGTGAACACCAACGGACATCGGACACGACGACCGCCGACATGCACAGAGAGCTGCGCTGTACACGTACCACCATCTTTGAGCAGCACTCAGCATCATTACGGCGTTAACGGCGATAGGACCTGTATCTTCTCACACAAAGCTGCTCCACCAAGTGCTTTGCTCCTGAAGCAAGACTGTCTCCAAGTTTCCTGAACGTTGCATTTCCACCACCAAGGTACCTCTGATACTATCACAAAAGCTCCATTATTTTCCGTCAGTGAACACCATGCCTCAAGTTGTTGGTCGGGAAGTCGGCTCGACAGGCTATGGCCTTATGGGTGAGAATCCCGATCTCCCTTTGCCAAGGATCTTTTCCACCTCTTTCCTGATGATTGAAGCTAATCGCCCACGCAGGCCTCACATGGCGTCCACAGCCCCCTTCCGAGGAGACTTCGTTCAAGGCAATGAAAACCGCTCTCTCCAAGGGCGCCAACTTTTGGAACGGCGGCGAGTTCTATGGCCCTCCCACACACAACTCCCTCCACCTCCTCAACTCCTACTTCACCAAGTACCCAGAAGACGCCGACAAAGTCGTGCTATGCATCAAGGGCGGCCTCAAGCCTGGCGAGATGGCACTGGACGGCGGTGAGGCCAATGTGCGCCGTAGCATCGATGAATGTCTCAGGGTGCTGGACGGCAAAAAGACGCTGGATATCTTTGAGTGCGCCAGAGTCGACCCGGAAACCCCCGTCGAAATTACAGTGAGGACTATTGCTGCCTGTATTAAGGAGGGCAAGGTCAAGGGTATCGGATTGTCGGAGTGTTCGGCAAACACAATCAGACGCGCAGCGAAGGTGCACGAGATTGCTGTCGTCGAAGTCGAGTTCAGTCTGTGGGCGACGGAGGTTCTTGACAACGGGATTGCGAAGGCTTGTGCGGAGAACAGAATTCCGATGGTGGCCTACTCGCCGCTGGGCAGAGGTTTCCTGGTAAGGTCTCTACCCAGTTCCTGATTGTGCCGGTTACGCTAACGAATCGGTGTCGCAATCAGACTGGCCAGATCAAGTCACCAGCTGACCTCCCGGAGGGCGACTTCCGCAAGTACTCACCACGTTTCCAGCCAGACGTCTTCGATGAGAACCTGAAGCTTGTCAAGGAGTTGGAGAAGCTGGCCTCGAAGAAGGGATGCACACCCGGTCAGATTGCCATTGCGTGGGTAAAAGCTCAGAGCGGCAAGAACGGTATGCCGGTGATCATTCCCATCCCGGGTGCAAGCGCAGAGGAGAGGGTGTTGGAGAACATGGTGGATGTGGAGCTTAGCGAGGGCGACATGGCAGAGATTGACAGGATCTTGAAGAACGCCACGGTCATAGGAGGCAGATACCCCGAGGCGCACGCACACATTTTGAATGGCGACAGCAAGGAGTTGTAGATGCGTCAGTGGGACTGACTCGCTGCAATGACGACGGTAACGACACAACGACGTCTAGAACACTGCGGAGATCGCAAATACTCATTCACCAGCTCCTGTAGCTAGTTCGAATCTCAACACAGTTTCCTATAGAAGGACCGAGTTAGCTTCTGATCTTCTAGTTTGCCGTAGGCCATCGCAAATCAGTGTAGGGAGGGGAATGTCAGATCAAGTGTAGGTTTAGTTTGTCGACTTGCGGCTTCGCGCCCACTATCGTGGAGGAGACCGTCCGAATTGCAGAACTCTTGTTTAATCATCATACAACAGAAGCAAGAGGAGAATGAGAGGGATGGCGTACTCACTGTGTCGTTCGTGGATGGTTGTTTTGCGATGGCTATGGTGTGCGGCCTGAGAGACGTTGGAGCTCGAAGATTGCAGGGGGTTGCCATGCTGTTATGTACGTCTAGCTCCTGGACGCCCTCAACTTACTTTCACTTCTTGTACGAGCTGTCCGCCGCGAAGTGAAGTAGCAGCACCACCTCGACACGTGCTATTGTCAGCAGCAGATCGAAATGGCAGAATCGCCAGGCTCCCCCCTCTCCTCGCTCGAGTCCGAGGACTTCGAAAAGGACGAGGTCAAGACCGAGGTCTCACGCCCCAGCGCCGATAGATACCACGAGCACGACACGCCCGCCATGCCGTCCGCCAAACGAAGAAAGCTCGTAGGCACTGGAGGCCACGGAGGTCTCTTGAATCTCTATGCCGACACGCATCACGACCTCTCTGAAGCCGCCCACTCCGACACCGACATCTCCTCCGACACCACGGGCAGCGTGCCCGGCTCTCCCCACCACAACGGCCTTGCGGACGAGTACAACATCGGCGAGGAGCAGGTGCGCATCTGTCTGTGGGATGCGTGTCCGGTCGGCGATCTGGGGAACATGGATCGACTGGTGGATCATCTGCACAACGAGCACGTTGGCCCGAAGCGCGCGAGATTCCTCTGCGAGTGGGGAGAGTGCAAAACAAAGGGGACGAGTCATGCCAGTGCGTATGCGCTGAAGGCGCATCTCAGGAGCCACACGAGGGAGAAGCCTTTCTATTGTGCCCTCCCCGGTAAGGAACTTCCACTTCTCTGCCACCCCTAGCCCAACTGACAATACCATGTACAGAGTGCGACCGCTCCTTCACCCGCTCCGACGCGCTCGCAAAGCACATGCGCACCGTGCACGAAACCGACTCTTTCAAGCCCACCACCACTGACCCAGCCAAGAACCCCTCCTCCGACCTGTCCAAAAACTCGCGCCTCAAACTCCGCCTCAATATCAACGGCTCCAAGCCCTCACCTTCCTCCGCCGCCTCCACGCCGCACCCCAGTACCGAAGCGTCGCACGTCCTCGGCAAACCCGTCAACGGCGACAACCCGCCCGCCGGGCCACCCCCCGCCTTCGACTCCGACACGGACGACCCGGCGATCGACCCGGCCGAAAATCCGGACGACAACATCAGATACGTGCCCGCCTACCATCCACTGACCGGGCAGCCCGGCTTCATGATCCACTACCCGCCGGACATCCAGCTCTCCGACCACGAAGCCAACATGCCCTCGAACCAGCTGCTCTCGCTCTACCGACGGCAGCTGCACTGGGCGCAGCAGGAGGCCGCCGCGCTGAAGGCCGAGACGGAGCAGCTCGAGCGCATCAAGAGGGACGAGTGGCGCGCCAAGGAGCTCGTCGCCGCCAACGTCATGGAGGCCGAGGCGGCGCGCGCGGTCCGCCGTGGGCTCGTCGACGGCCGTGTCAGGGCCGAGATGGAGGCCGAGCTGGCGCGCGCGCTGCCCGTGTCGGGGCCGAGGAAGCCGTGGTGGAGGGTGGGGCCGGCGGACGAGCCGGTGGCGGAGGAGCAGTCGACGATGCGGCGGCGGCAGTCGGATGGGGAGGCCGACGGAGTGGACGGGGAAGGCGTAGGCACGGCGGTGAGCGCCGTCGATGCTGCTGGAGAGGAAGTGGGCGCGGAGGGCAGGGATGACGATATGATGGCTGTGGGGGCGTTAATGGGGTTGAGCGCTGGGAACGTCGAGGGCACTTGAGCGGTATCCGCCAGTGCGTCTTCCTCAACTCCCTTGTTGCGAGTTTCTTTAGAGGGGCAAAGGGAGGAGCGGGCGTTGCAACGGTCCGCCCTACTCACTTTACATCCAGCTACGGCGGATCGCTGCTGTTGTGCCTCTACTCGGTGGCGCACAACCATCGCTAGGATGTTCGGCACTTGAGGAGTAACGGGGTCTTCTGTCTGTGGCGAAATACCTCTCAGATGACACAGCATAAACGACAACGACTGTAACAGTATATGGAAGCGGAAGGGGATGAAACACGTCGCTTAGACCTCTGGCGCCGGCGCCGCGTAAGTTGGAGGTTGACTACCAAGTATGTCAAAACCCACGAATCGACAGCACACGGTATATGCTTTTCTTTTGGCAGCCAAGACCCTATCTGTTTCGGCCATTCTTACGTGTAGACATGCGCTACAGGCTACCAAAAGTGCGTCCTGACCCAGAAACAGCTCCGTAGAAGAACACGTTTCTGTCCTGCCCATGCTTGCAGACCCCCTCTCTTGTTCGTAGCCCAAGAGAGAAAAGCCAGAAGGCCAAACCGGAGGCAAACAATGCGTCGATATCCCGCCCAATGTCACCCAGAACTCTTCTCTTCCTCGTGTCCACCCCCCTACCGCCCCCCTCTCTCTCTCTGCCAAGTAAACGAGTCTTTCCTTTGTTCTACGAACCCTCCGATCTTCTAGGGCCGAGCTGACGAGATCCCGTGACAATGCTCCATGCGGAGGGAATGGGATCGATGGTCAAAAGGGCTTCCAGAGTACCAGCTACGTCTCGTCAGCGACAGGCCGGTTTAGACCGAGCTGCGACGCTGTGACCGCTCCGACTCCGCCAGTATCTCCCTTTCCAGGATAACCGAGCTGCGTCTCCTGACAGCTCCTGAGCCGCCAGTGCTCTCCAGAGACCTCTCCAGATTTGCCTCTGTGATCGGCTTCGGTCTCGGCGTCCTCCCCTTCCGCGTCGGGGCAGTAGTGCTAGCGGTAGAGCCACCGCGGCAGGTACCCGCGGTTTTCTTGCGCGCCGGCTTCGGCAGCACGACGAGGGGGCCGCGGAAGATCGACGCAGAGCCCTTCCCTCTCGTCTGCCCACTCTTGACGATCCTGCCGTCCCTCGTGCGGCGCAGTCGTCGAGGTCGTCGACGATGCCCGCGTGCGCTTCGTCGGCCCAGACGATCATGTTGAAGGCGCAGTAGCCGAGGGAGCGGGCGCCGCTGCGCGGGATGTGGAAGACGGTCCAGTCTGCGGCGGCGAAGTCTTGCGCCCACGTCTCCCGGCGCTGCATGCGCTCGACGTACTCCATCGGCACGGTGTAGTAGACGTCCTCGGCGGGTGCGTCGAGCGCCTTGGGCGGCCAGTCGAAGGTGGCGAGGCCGTAGGCGCAGTCGATGCGCTGCGAGATGGGGTGCACGCGGCCTCCGAGGACCTTGCACTCGAAGGCCGCGCCGGCTTCGGTTCATAGGTTGTCGTTCATAAAGACTTCGACCGCGCCTGCGTTGTGGCTGATCTCGAGGAAGTGCGCAATCTCGTGCGTGAGGTTGACGGCGAGGAAGAAGTTGAAGCGCAGCACCATGGCCGGGTCGGCGTTGCGCTTCAGCAGGCTGAGGCGCGCGGCCGTGGTGTAGAAGTCGGCGTGCAGGCAGACGCGGGTGTTCAGGCAGAGCCCTCCATCAGGAGGGGTGTATTTCGTCTTGTAGTCGCAGATTACATCGCAGGATCCGTAGAGCGGCTTTGCCTCGGGCTGCAGCTTGAACTGGAAGTGTATCTTGTTTGCGAGGGACTTGAGGAAGTCGTCTAGCCACGTTGCTCTTTCGGCGACCCAGGGAACGTCCTCACGAATGCGAAAGCAATTGACGCCTTCTAGCTCTGACATCTCGTTACAGCGCTCGCGCTGCCCAAAGATCAGAGTGTGGAAGAACGGGGCCGTGGCGCGACTAGTCAAGAACAGCGAGCTCAGACGTAATGCAGGCTTGAGCACGTCGTAGATGCCCTGTGGACAAGCGTCGAAGTTCTCAACGCGGAAGATCGGATGGATAGCAATGTCCAGGTCTGAAGGATGTGTTGTGTTCCCTGTCCAGGAATTGATAGCGTGCTTCCGGATGACTTGCACAGGGTCGAACCCGTGCTTGAGGTGTTGCCCTTTCAAGGCCAAAGGCTTGATACCCATCTTCTTTCGATATTCCCTACGTTGCACGAAGTACTCCATATCCATGAGGTAGTTTTCGGGGGACGGTTGGTACATGGTCAGTCCAAAGTCCTTAGGAAGATGTCGAGACGCGAGGTGGGAGGTCGGCGGCCCGTCAGTGATGGTGGCCCCGTGTATTCTCTTTATCAGCGCTTCTACATCAATGTCAGGAAGAGCGCCTGGAGCTGCTCCGATCGCTCCCTGCGTAATCTGGTTGGCGTGAATGGCAGGTGTTACTGGGTCGTTGGCAACCGATGCCGGCGATGTCGGGTCGTTCGACAGCCTAATGTAAGAGGTCCTCTCATCTTTCGCTAGAGGCCCTCCTCCAGCCTTCTGCGCCGACTTCCCAAATGGAATTGGACTAGATGATTGTTGGTCCTCTGGTAATGTCTTGGTGGATGTCTCTGGCTCTGCGTTCCCCAATTCTGTGAGACGTCCAGGCATCGTTTGTGCTGTTGGGACAAGGGCTACAGACGGTAACGCAGGGTCTGCACGTGACGTCTTGGCGTTCAATATCTATTAAAGAGGGTTGGCTCACGACGGAAATAAACGTTTTGGGCAGAGACAGCTGTTGGAAGAAACAGACGGGCCGTGAAAGTTGTTGTTGGATGATAACTTGATGATTGTGAAGACCAACGTGTTGGACAACTGTGCTTTGGGCGTACTGATGAAGCTGTTCGAGGTGTTGAAAACAAAGATATTGTAAGACATGTTCATGTTTCGCAACAACAAAGTAACCATGCGCCGCGTCTTCCCGACCGATTCGCAAAGACAGCCCTTTCTAAGGACACTGACAACTGTAGCGTATCTAGTACGGACTACTTAGAAGAGCTAGTGAACAGCTGTAGGTAGGTAGAAAATGGCCCAGAGCAAGTGCTTAAGTGTGTGGAACGTGTATGGACGAATCGATTCCCTCATCGGTCAAATCAGGCGCATTTCCATTCGTGTGAGAACAGAGAATGAGGGTGTCTCTGAATTGCTCTCAGCGAAACCTTCGACGTTTAGTCGTCTTCATCCGAGGAATAACTACCAAGACCTAAAGCAGCGGGTCCAACAACAGATGTCTTTGGAGGCGTTGAAGCTGCTTGCGGACTAGAGACTGTCACTCGTGGCTCCGAGATCAAAGCAGGCTTCAAAGGTTCAGAGACAGGGACCTTTGCAACGTCCTTTGCTTTCGCTGGTCTGAACTCCGCGGCAGTAGAGCCAGTGGTCGCAGGGACAGCAGTAGGGGGAGCAATGCTAGGTTTCTCCGCTGTTGAAGATGACTTTCGCAGCTTGACGCCGAACAGTGGCTCCTTTTCGCGTCCTTTCTTACGTTTCTTCCCGCTGGTGATCCACTGCTCTTCCTCCACAGGTGGGCTTTGCTGCTTGGTATCCGAGAGGGCCGCCTTCTCCACCTCTTCCTGTTGCTTGCGGAACAGGTCTAGTTGCTCGAGTGTCTCTTTCTTAACTGCCGACTCTTGCGCCCTCGTGGACTCGAGCACAGAATCAAGAAACTCGACTTCGTCTTCATCTAGCGATCGGAATTGGTTTTTGAGGCGGATAGACTGCAGTGTTAGGCGTCAGCTGGGAGTGCGAGTACCAGATCGCACTCGGTTGCGCGTACCTCTTCGAATGCTTCTTGTTTGGCAGCTGGGGATCAAACGCGATCTAACATGTTAGCCTGTCGTATACCGATTGTCGGAGAGCTGAGGCTCGAATCCACCTTTGTTCGCCTGCAGCGTCTCAAAGAGCGTCTTGCCGCCTTGCTGACGACTCTCCTCCTCCTTCTGCCTCCGACGAGCCTCGATCTCCTGCTGAGCCTTCAGCCATTTATCGTCTCTCTCGACTGGTTCGTCAATTGTGCCTCCAGAGACGAAGCGGGACATGACTGGGGCGCTTAGACTGTGTGCGTACTGCTCCGAGGTGCGATCTCGACTCTCAAGCTCGCTGTCTCGGGAAGGTCAAAGCTTCATCTCGCAACGCTTCAGGAAGTGGGAATCACATCACATCCCATCACAGCATGCTTCACAACGACACTCTAGGTTGGAGGCTCTGCTCACTCGTGTTCGCAACCGCTTTCTCCGGCTTCTGGTCGAGAAGCTGAGGCACCTCCTCAAGCACCTGCTTCTCCTCTTCAAGACAGCTCATCGTTGCCAACTCCCAATACTCAGCGGTAGTCGCCAACGTCTAACCTCATCTCCCTTAGCACTGGACATATTCCCCAGATTGCTACAGACGCTTCCAGACGCACAGACCTCATCACATCCATCCGCTGTGTGTTGTTGCAGAAGCACCGGAGCACGGCACCCGAGCACAGCACGCGAAGGTCTCAAACTGCAGAACGACAGTACGAGCACTCCGCCTTCATCGACGACAGTATGTGGCCCCTGTTCCGAGGCCGCATCTCTCCCACACGTTCATGCACACGCATCCAAATACCTCCAGATGGTGGCTTGCACAAGCTCCGCTGATCCAGGTACAACTCCACACGTACCCCGCAAACTCTCTGGAAGCCACACCATGGGCCTAGATGCCCTGAATCAAGCCTCATAGCCAAGCTGCCCCGGAGTATGAAGACGTCTGCCGGCCCTCGTCTTCCGGTTGCTTGGACTGTTTTGATGAGTCCATAAGTAGGTCGTCGCTGCCCACTTGACTTGTTTCCCTCTCTCCAGCAAGCACATCCACCTTCATCGACTCTTACACCCGTTTCACCACTCCTCCAAGACACAATCGTTTCTCAACATCATCAAGATGAGATCCCAAAGCGTCCTGGCCGCAGTCGCGGCTCTCACAGTCCCAGCCCTCTGCGTGAACTACACCTACATCCCCTCCATGAACCCCTGCATCCCAGGTACCACACCTCCCAGCCTCTGAGCTGAGATCCAACAGCTAATGCTTCAATACCAGGCTACACTGCGGGCAGGGACACGGTCATCTTCACGACGCCATACACCTACGCGCAAGTGATGTCGATCATCGGGTCCTACCAGAACCTGACCTGGTCCGGGTCGCCCGACGGCAGCGTGAGCCTGAACGGGACGGACAACACTGTCGGCACGGCGCGGACGTACGACGTGGGCGGCGTGCACGTCGTCGAGACGATATCGGTGTACTCGAAGCCCGCGGCCGGACCTTACTACGAGGTGCACTCGCTGGCGCCCGTGACCATCTCGGCGCTGAACAACCTCTCCTTCTACGGCGAATACGACGCCACGACCGTGACGCCCGTATGCGGCGGCATGGCTAGCATGTTCAACTTCACTATCGACTTCTGCGCCAACAACGCCTCGTTGGCCGAGTCGACGCTGCACTCGATTCACTTGGCTGATGCCATGACCGCGGGTGTCTTTTTGGGCGGCAAGAACTTCACAACCTGTGCGGCGTTGGGTGCGGCGAACGGGACCGCCATGGCGAGTGCGACGGCTATGGCGAGTGCGACGGCGACGGCAAGCAAACCTGCCACGTACACTGGTGGTGCGGCCGCTATGGGTTCGGGCGCGTTGCTTGCGGGCGGAGCTGCCGTCGTCGCTGCTTTCATTCTCTGAGTTTGAATAGATTCCCAAGGACAGAATATACCTGGCAGCAATGTCGTAGCCATGTAATACCATCTCAAAGACTTTTCGCCTGACGCTTGGTTTAATTTTAGTCGGTGACCGAACAATCTATGGGCTACTGCTGAGCCCCGTCCCGAGTATCTCCTCCGGTGATTACGCCAGTCCAGGCATATAGCCTTCGCGCCCCGCAGATCTCCGTTCGAGGGTCTCTGCACTTAGACGATTAACTGCCTTCGTTCCTGTCGTGTTCATAACGTCTTCATAGACGCTTCGTTCTGCTCTTCTTCTTATCCGCCTCAGCATTCTTGAACGGGAACCCGCTTGTCCTCTAGTCGGCGCCCGTCTTGCGACTGATGCGCCCACTACTGGTACCGAACAGGACACACCAGAAACCGACAGCGGCCAGGATGCCGCTCGGCACCATCCCGAGGACGAAGCTGGACGACGAGGTCTGGGTCCATTGGGCGTAGCAATAGAAGGCGGCAACCGAGTGGTAGATCATCGTCACTGTCAGGGTGGGGACGGCGCTGAACTAGCAGTCAGCTGCTACCGCTCCGACGGGGGAGCGGGCGATCTGTCACTTACTACGGAGCCTTGGGATCGTCTGCTTCACCGGTGACGCCATCGGACAGGCGAGAGGAGAGTGGGATTGACCCTGTGAGGAGAAGGCTGAGGACGCCGATGACAAGCAGGGAGAATCCCAGCGAGCGTGAGAAGTAGATCTCGAGTTCTTGGAACAGCCGTAGTGTTAGCTGCTGCTTGAAGTCTCTGTGACTTGTGGACTTACGTGTTGCCAGGCGGGCTTCCGATGAGAGCACTGCCGCAATCGTCGTGGGTGCTATGACCAGAGCGAGGCCTTGGAGCGCCATCCAGCCAGCCGTACCAAACGTGTATGAGTAAAAGACCTTAGATCGATCAGCTTGCATTTCAAAAGACGCTAATATCTGGGAAACTTACGTCCATGGCTGTGGCCGGGTGTGAATTGGGGCTATTGGAGTTTCTGGGAGAGATGGTGGGAGTGGAGAGGATTTGCAGGTTCGAGCCTGAGAGTGAGTTGTTTACGTGCGGTGCCCTGTGACGTAGCTTAGAGAGATCGCCGGTGCAGACAGTTCGATCGAATTGCTGCTGCACGACACCTTAGACTACCTTACGAAGCAGTTCAGAGTACTCTCAAGCGCTTGTGAAAGTGAAAGTCTCTGTATTAGCTTTATGCTGTTCCAGACACGTCGGTTCATAGGGAACAAATGCAGTACTAACCAACCAATCTGTGCACAAGCCAGCGCGATGTTCTTGCTGACCATGGCCACTTGAAAAGTGAGGTAGCTGATATGCACTCAAAGTGTATCCTTGTACAATTCAGAAAGACCACGAAGACATATCTGTGGGCCCAGCCAAAGCGCCGACCTACACCCAAGCACTACAGAAGCGTAGAAGGGATTCCTTCTACTGCTTTTATGTAGTGGCATTCCCTACCAGAGAGCATCGCAACATGAAACATCCATGGCAACCAAATGTACAATCGCTCTTCGTTCAGTCATTCGAGTCATCGAAATTCGATCGCGCCCATACACCCGCGATCTTCGACATGCGTAAGCTCGAGCTGCTGGTATCTACGCATCCGTCAGTATGGCACCACCGAAGAGAACAGGGGTGAAGCACTTACTTCTCGCTCTTCGCGTGGAAGTAAGTTCCACTAACTTTCCCATTCCTTTGATCGAAACAAATATAATAGAATCCTTCAAAACTGGCCCCACTTATCGTTCTGACCCGGTGATCCGGCACCAGGAAGTACTCCTTCCACCTCATGAAGATGTGTTCCCGCGCCGCGAAGTTCTTCAGTGAGGAATTGAAAGACTTTTTAGCGGCTTGGGCATGGGGCCGCCAGGCCGGGAACCGTGCCCAGTGTTGCATGTCCGTCTTTTCGGAAGAGCCCCACGAGGCGTGAGGCGTGCGGAATGTATGTTTGGGCCCGATAATCTCGCCTTCGAAGTAGGTTGTCAAGGTTGGGTGGTCGTCAGTCAGACCTGGATAAGCAAGTCAGTCGATGCGACGAGGACTAAGCACCGGGAGCTACCTGCCTTGAATGCGCAAATAGCCGCAAAGGAATGACTCGGCCATATCCACATGCTTCATTTCCACTTGGACATCATATACTTGACGATCCGATTGCTGTGTGCCGTGAAACTTGCTGCCGGGTCGCAAGAATGATGATGTCGAGTTCGATTGTAGCTACGGTACGATACTGTCAGTAACTGGGGTTCTCGTGTTACGAGTCAGGCTGCAATACCCTTGTACTGGAGAAGGGAGAGTAGAGTTGTGGGTACGGAAATGGTGTCGAAGCGGGCGATGATGCAATTGCGACAGCATGCGACGGCCGCGACTCTCCATCTCGCGACTCTTCCATCGAGCTCACGGGACTCGGCGTATCTCTGACCATGCTGTCCTCGTCGATGTCCATATGCTTGATGTTGGAGTCCGTGGTTTCCTCAACATCCGCTGCACCGGCCTCCACATTTGGGGCTGGTGTAGGTTGCTGCGGCGATATCGTGTGCGCATTGTTCGCGATTGTTTCTCCATTCTCTTCCATGTCGCGGCTGCCATCCGCGGTCTCATCACTGCTCGCAGCCTGCCAGTTCTCTTCGGGTGGACATGTCGTGTGCGCAGATCGGTGTATGGCAGATTCAACGGGAGGCGAGGGAAGGAGGTGTGAGACGTCACTTGCTGTTGGGGTCGGCATAACTGGGCTGTGGATGGGTCAAATGAACGACACAGAATATTCCATTCATACAATGCCGATGAGAAGAACACGGTACTACTAGTAGCAGATGATTCAATATCAAACAGCGAATCCACGGTTCATGGTCGTAACCACAACGGTCTCGAGGTGGTTTGCGGGGATCGGTCTAGCTTTCGACTTGCCGACACTAAGTACGGTGAACTAACAATCCACAAACGCCATTGCTCCAGGTTCAAAGCGACGCTCATATCAGACGACATCCCGACCTTGCGAAATACATGACGTCCGATTCATACGCCTTAGACCCCTCGTTCAGCCAACCTCTAGATCGGCTTGATCTGTACTGGGGTCAGCAGGCGAGAAGTGTCTCGAGATGCGCAGGCGGCTGACTGACCTTGAAATGAAGGGATATTAACGAGAACACAAGAGCCTTGAGATCTTGTACGAGGTAGTAGAAGACTCTCAGCCCTTCCGGATCCTCGGACTCGGTGACATCGACAAGGGATCCAATCTTGGCGGTCTAGAAACGACAGAAGGTCAGTCTTGATCTTCTCGCCTCTGAGTGACACCAGTGTACGTACCTCGAACGAGATATGCTCATTGCCCATCCGAATCTCTAGCTCTTGCCGTCCATCCTTGTTCTTTTGTGGCCACTTCGTATCGTCTTCCCTGCCCAACGTCAACACGGAACTGGCATGAAGCAAAAGGAGACTACATTATGTGACTGAAATGGGAATATACTTCATGATCTCGCTCTCTTTGATGATGCGCTTAATTTCCGACATCACCAGTGAGCTAACACACACTGAAAAACGGCTAAGTTAGCTCTGAATCAGAAGTAACGGAACGGCGGCTCGTACTCTCTTTCCTGATCAGAGAGTCGTTGCGGTAGTTGGAGTTGTTGGCGTAGCGTGCGGATGCGCTGCGGCCGTCCCCTAGTGCTCTGAAATCAAACTCTATCATCTTGTCAGAATAATGCGGAGTATCCTGACAAGCTGAACATACCAAGAAACTCGTGCCCGAAACGTCCAGAGTGTCCGGAGCTGGGTTGCTTGCATTAGCTTGGAAGAGCGACACTTGGTAGGATAGCATACTAGTATCGTAGATAGAAAGGCTCGTTTGTTGATGTCATGGCGTTGACCAGTGCGTGACTTGATACGGCCTGAGGTTCTTCAAATATGAAGATTCGTGAAGAGATATTTGATGATTCGGGGGGTTTCCTGAGGAAGAAAATCAATGACTACTGAAGCAGAACAGTAACTGTGTGACCAGAAACGGCGAACAGAAAATAACAGTTTGGCACGTCAGTCTCAGGTGTTGCGAACGGTTGAGATGTCTTTCATCTCACTTGATTTTTGAAGTGCTTCGCGGAATGGTTTGATGGCAGGCCACGACTTTTGACAGCGGCGTCGCTTAAATGTTCAGACCACCATTGCGTGGTGTTGTTGATGATCCCACCCCGAGGAGTTCCTGAAGACAGCTTTTGAACGGGCGTATCACCCTTATAACGCAGACCCCGAGTTGTATCTCTCTCCTCCAAAGCCACCGCGTGGCCACAGATCGTCTTGACCCAACTCAACTGTCTCCAACCCTCCCCAAAGCTCTGTCGCCGAAGTAAGCGCACTTCTGTGCTGAAGACCCTCGAAGGGGGACCAACAGGCGAAGCAGTACGCTCTGAGGCAGCGGGCCAGCGGGGGTAAACATTGAAAATACTACTCTCCTCCTTCCCATCTACAGCAAACCATGGCGACCTTCCTCGACAATGCATACAGTCTAGTGCACCAGGACAATACGGCGGATCAACCCTCACAGCAGGACCTCAAGAATCAGCTCGAGAAGGGCACAGATGAGTCCAAAGTGGAGACTATGAAGCGGATTCTGACCATCATGTTGAACGGCGATCCGATGCCGAATCTGCTCATGCACATCATCCGATTCGTGATGCCGTCCAAGAGCAAACCGCTGAAGAAGCTCCTTTATCTGTATTACGAGATATGTCCAAAACTCGATTCAACGGGGAAGCTCAGGCAAGAGATGATCCTTGTTTGGTAAGATAAGAGTTTAGGTCTTGGTGACTCCAGAGTGCTTATGTTTGCGTGTAGCAATGGCATACGACTAGACCTACAACACGCAAACGAGTATATTCGTGGCAACACCCTGCGATTTATCTGCAAACTTCGAGAAGCTGAGCTGCTCGAGAACGTTCTGACTCCCGCGCGATCCTGTCTTGAGCATCGCCATGCATACGTCCGCAAGAACGCTGTCTTCGCCATTGCATCTATATACCAGCATTCAGAAGCACTGATACCCGATGCGCCGGAGCTTATAGAGACCTTCTTAGAGAAAGAGAATGATTCCACGTGCAAGAGGAACGCATTCGCGGCACTACTGTCCATCAGTCATGAGAAGGCTCTTGAATACTTGAGCGGAGTGATAGATGGGGTACCAAACGCGGAGGAGCTGCTGCAATTAGTTGAGCTGGAGTTCATCAGAAAAGACGCGGTAACGAATGCTCAGAACAAGGTAACATCCGGACGAGCAGGATCTTTTCTGTGCGGACAGTGTAGCTGACAGTGACCAAAGGCGAGATATCTACGGCTGATCTTCGACCTCTTGGAAGCCAACACATCCACAGTAGTATACGAAGCAGCATCGTCGCTCACAGGATTGACGAACAATCCAGTAGCAGTCAAAGCAGCAGCATCAAAATTCATCGAGCTTAGCATCAAGGAGTCAGAC
The DNA here is from genome assembly GCA_005059845.1 of Cryomyces minteri. Taxonomy (NCBI): domain Eukaryota; kingdom Fungi; phylum Ascomycota; class Dothideomycetes; genus Cryomyces; species Cryomyces minteri. The sequence goes on from NAJN01000145.1 coordinate 33,091, forward strand.
AACAATGTCAAGCTCATTGTCCTGGAGAAGGTTAATCAATTGCGAAAAAGGAACGAGGGTGTACTTGACGATCTGATAATGGAGGTCTTGCGGGTACTGTCAAGTCCGGATCTTGACGTACGGAGAAAAGCGCTCGAAATCGCCATGGATATGGTGTCAAGCAGGAATGTAGAAGAGGTGGTCTTGCTCCTCAAGAAGGAGCTCTCCAAGACTGTGGATGAGCAGTATGAGAAGGTAAATCTGCATGAGTCCTGATTCCAAGCTTTGACTGATGACCCTGCCAGAACAACGAATACCGATCATTACTCATCCACTCAATACATCAATGCGCCATCAAATTTTCCGAGGTTGCCGCTAGTGTTGTTGGCCTCCTGATGGACTTTATCGCAGACTTCAACAACGCGTCAGCTGTTGACGTCATTTCTTTTGTCAAAGAGGTCGTAGAGAAGTTCCCCAACCTGAGACAATCAATAGTCGAACGTCTTGTGTCGACGTTGAGTGAAGTTAGAGCCGGCAAAGTATACCGGGGTGCGCTGTGGATAGTTGGGGAGTACTCACTTGAAGCAAATGGCATCCGAGATGCATGGAAGAGAATACGGGCAAGTCTGGGAGAGATACCTATCTTGGCATCAGAACAACGTCTACTCGAAGATACGTCGGATGGCCAGCCAGACTCAAAGGAGCAAGTAAACGGGCACGCGAAGCCATCTGCTCCTACTGGATCTCGCAAGGTCTTGGCCGACGGAACATACGCCACTGAAAGCGCCCTTACCAGCCAGTCTGCGGTCAAGGCTAAACTCGAGGCTGTAAAGGCAGCGCAAAACCCTCCGTTGAGGCAACTCATTCTGGACGGTGATTACTACCTGGCTACTGTACTCTCTTCTACTCTCACCAAACTCGTCATGCGACATTCAGAAATCTCTCAAGATACTTCACGCACGAACGCACTACGCGCCGAAGCCATGCTCATCATGATCTCTATCATCCGTGTTGGTCAATCCGCATTCGTCAAAGCGCCCATCGATGAGGACTCAGTGGACAGGATACTGTCGTGCGTTAGATCTCTTGCCGAGTTCGCCGAGAACAAGGATCTAGAAACGGTTTTCCTCGATGACACTCGCAAGGCCTTCCGCGCAATGGTTCAAGTGGAAGAGAAGAAGCGTGCGGACAAGGACGCAGTCGAGAAAGCGAAGACTGCCA
>NAJN01001450.1:0-11131 GCA_005059845.1 Cryomyces minteri
AGGAGGTGTTCGCGGAGGTGCCGTCTGAATGCGTGTCTCGTGAGGTGGAGGCAGATGAGGGATCGGCATCAGAGGAGGAGGGGGTGAGGGTAGCGGGGAGGGTGGTGGAGAGTGAAGCCCACGGATTGATGCGGCCGTACGGGCGGAGCGCCTCGCGCACGTTATACGACAGCACGTCGATGATAACGCCCTCGCTGCGCACGCGCAAGCGGCCGTACGCGGCGGCTGTTTCGTCGAACAGGGCGCCCTCATCGTCGTCGCCATCGTCGCCCACAGAGCTAGACGTGCGAGTCGCGACGTCAGCAACTGTCATTGGACCCGCAAGGTTCTTGCCACCCCCGGCGCGGGCGGTGGACCTGGCGCGATCTTTGAGCTCTGCGTACAATTCGAGGAAGAAGACGTCGTCGCTCCAATCACGCATCGCCTTCTCGAGGTAGTCTGCGGAGCCGAAGATGCGGCAGAGTCGGTCGAGCCCTTTGACGCCCTGCAGGCTGGCTTGCTCTTCGCGGCTGATGCCGTGCACGGTGCGTGCGAGGCTGCTGGTCATGGTCAGGTAGGCCTCGAGGCTCTGGTGCAGGCGGGTGTGGAAGCGGTCGAAGATGTCGAGCTGAATGTCAATGAGGAAGCGCAGTTTTTGCGTGAAGGAGGAAAGCGGTCGGTAGCGGTCCGTGATCGTCTCGAGCAGGTCGTTGACGCGGATGGCCGCTTTGGTGGGTTTTGTGGCGGAGGGATCGACGCTGTCGTAGTCGAGGGTGCCGCTGTCGGGGGCGTCGATGATATTTTGGTAGCGGGAGAGGGCGACTGTTGATAGTTAGTACGTTTTGAGAGATGGAGTAGAGGAGGGCCGTGTGGTGGATTGCTTACAATCTCTTTCTACTTGGAGCCATCGACCAAACCACTCTTTCTTTACAAGAACTTCCCACGCCAAACCCTTCCAGCCTTCCACGCCGTAGCCTCCGTTGTACCGCCACTCGTCACGTATCGTAGTGTCGAAGCTCATGATCTCATGCATCAGATGGCTCAGAAGCTGCGGTTGGCTTGCCACTTGTGGCAGAAGGGCGAAGATCTTGGCCCGCAGCATAGGCAGCAGTCCAGTAATCAGAGCAGACGTCGCATCGATATAGACGGGATTCATGGCAAGGGCCGAGCCTCTGAAGTGGCGGGAGAGTAAGGGCTGGCAGTAGTCGACGAAGAAGCCGTTGTACTTATCTAGCAGATCGATCGTGTGCGATAGAAAGTACTCTGGTTTATCAAGTCGGTTTGTCGGTCTGTCTCCGTCGAAGTGGTATCGAAATCTGGTGACCAGAGGCCTCACCAGCACTTCTACCGGCAAGAGCATCAGAGGTTCTTTGGCTGCTTTATCAACCACGGCCGAATCTTCTCTCGCTTCCAGCTCTGGCCGTTGGAGCTCTATCAGTCGGCCTACGTTGTTGCTCCATTCCTGTTGTAAGGTAGGTGGTATGGTGGCATCTGCTCGCGGCCAGTAAATCTTCGTCAAAGTCTTCTCGAGGTCTGCGGAGAAGGAGTCTCGAATCTCCTGTCGTAGCTTCTGCACCATCTGGTCTACATGATCAACAACATGCGGTGCAGCGCCCTCGGCCGCGTCCTGCAATGGCTGTAGGCTGGATAGTAGCCTTTGTAGACGGTGATACGGTTCAAGCGCCGCCTCATCGGATATCTTGAGTTGCGATTGGGATAGCTCGCTGCAGAACGTTTCATTAGCCACACAGCTCGGGGGTGAATAGGTGAGATTGAGACATACCTCAAGGCATGGACCTCCTTCAGCAATTCCATATACCCAGTCGCCACATCGAACCTGTGGAGCTTGTCCATGATCTTCTCGAACTGCGGTCTAGCTTCATCACTAGTCTCGGATTGTGTGACAATCAAAAGTCTGCGGTCTATATTCCCTTGCTCTTCCCGAAACTGGTTCGCCTTCTGTCGAATTGACGATGTGTGATCCCGAGCGGCCTGCCGGGCACCTTGGAGGTCTCGCTCTGCATCCTCGAGCTGCAGAGCTGATCAACTTGGGTTCTCAAAAGTGTAACTTGCCCACTATACCTGCTTCCTTAGCAAGCCTTGCTGATTCTTGACATTCTCCAGCAACAGGTCCAACGTGTCCAGATCGGCAGCGGCTTGAAGCTTGTCATCGAGGTAGTCCTCCACCCTGGTATCTCTCTCCTCTCTCCGTCTGACGTTGTCGAGTGTCATTGCAGGGCAATGGTGTGTAACTTCGGCCAGCAACTGTTTCGATGGTGACTTAGAAAGGATTAGGGATGGGGATCGGGATGGAATGGAAAGTGGAAGTCGGAAGCAGCCAAACAGCACCGCGGGCCGATCCGAGCGCGACAACGGCGTTGCACATTTGCCGGACCCATCACTTCCGTGAAATACTAAGGTATTGCGTCGATGCAGGCAGTCGGGCCATGAAGAGGCATTTCGCAACGGGATGCCTGCAACAATACAGACCATCGTGCCCGACGCTTCACAGAGGCGTAGTGCTGGCCCAACGCTCTACCAGCACGTTGGCCGGAACTCCTGAGGAAACAATCACCACTCCGCTAAGTCGGGATGGCTCTTCGACGCACTGGATCCGCCAGGGGAGCAATCGCCCTCTCCCGTTGCCACCAATGCTCGATCCCACAAGGACGGCCGCCAGAAAGCGTCATAAGGAGCCGAAACCCCTCTCCAAGCACGAGGACCTCACGCCGTTCCAGAGAGAGCTCGAGCAAAACCCATACGGTACGTGTCTCTCCATCCATCTGAACGTTCTCCGCTCACCAACACTCCCCCACAGCTCAAGCGCTCGCCAAACCCCCTCGAACATGCGCCGTAACCACGACCCGTCTTCCGCACTTCTTCTACCTCGACTTCTATGCCATCTCTCACCCAGAAACCAGCAAACCCTGGCTAATGCCCGCCACGCCCTCCACTCGACCTCCCGGCTCCACGCAGAGTCCATTAGGGCGGACTCTCGCCCGGCGCTCCATGCTTAAATATCTCGGTGCGCACCTTGGCACGAGGAAGGATAATACGAGGCGCGCTACAATTGCTCGTGCTCAAGAGCGGTTGAGAGGCCGCCCCCAGCCAGTCTGGCGCGAAGATATGGACGCATTTGTCCTGCCGCTCCTGCAGAAAGACGTGATGCAAAAACTGCACTGGCCCTTGCATCGGAACACCCATTTTGTGTCTGCGCTACCAGACGCCCCTTCCCCCGCCGTCGAAGATGGCGAGGAACAGAAGGAGCCACAACACCCAGACGGCGACGTAGCCTGCATCATATACTTCCTTTCCTTCACCACGCGCGCCCTCGACTCCGTCTCCGAGCGTCTCGCAGCCATTGAAGAACGGACCATCAGCCTCGCCGACGCCCTCTTCAATGGCCGTCGCAAAGCTCGAATTCGCATCTTCGGCTCAGAAGGCATCAAGAACGAGCCTCCTCTCCTCCCGCCGCCCTCGGTCCTCCCATCTGTCTTGTACCCGCCGCTCTACTTCCCCACTATACTGCACAACGGCACGCGCATGCCGGCGTACAGTCTGCCGGATCTGCTGGGGGCGGAGCAGACGGCGGAGTTGCTGGCGGGGACGACGTGGGAGGGTGCGAAGGGCGTGGTGCTGAGGAAATCGCGGCTGACGACGGTGACGCAGATGGCGCTGTTGAAACTGCAGGGATTTGTGGCGGAGGGGAGGGCGCGGGTGAGGACGGGAGCGGAGTGAGAGGAAGGTGGCGGTTGATACCCATTGAAGCATATACGTACGGATCAAACTCACATTAGCAGCGCAGCATCCCTGCTCTATACGCTTGGCTTTATCACATCACGACCGAAGCCCGAATCCCTTACAAACACGCGGCACAGAAGTGTAGAAGGCGGAACTAGAGCCTGAGAACTGGAGATATCCCAATGTCCGAGCATGTTCTGACCGTCCTACCAATCTCCCTTTCCCCTTGGCGGGAGAACCTCTCTGCAGCGAGGGTGATCTGGACTCCCAACCCGCGCGCCACCTCACTCGACCGTCTCGCGCAGTTCCGCCGAGCCTCGTTGTGTCGCGCCGCGACTCGTGGTGGATCTTTGGCGCGGCAGGTATCGGCGCTCCACGTCCAGCGGCGAAGCGTCGTTGCGAGCACGAGTGTTGTGGCAGGCTCGGTTCGCGAGGAGCCTACTCAGTAGTAGCACCGCCTTACAACACAAGCTTGCACGCCAGCCCACGGCGATCGGTAGCTGTGCTCCCCTCGCCATATCACGGCTAGAGGCGGGAGTTTCGGGGACACCCGCAATGGAAGCATGGAGCTCCGGCTGGAGCCAGACACGTCTAGGCCGACGAAACGCTCGGATCTTCAACGCTGCTTGGTGGCATCGGGCGACGTCCCTATGTCCAGGACGCTTTTCCGCACGGCGCAAACACTAGTCCGCTAAGCTTCGACGCCGCCGTCCCTCGCTTCGTCACATCGTATGCGTGCTCGTAGCCGTGTTCGAATCCAAAGCGTGGCTCGCACGGCGGAGGCACTTTTCGCGCTGTCCCCTCTGTCCACGCCGCAGCCGTGCTCGGAGCGGTACGTGAAATCGAGCATAGCTCGGCCAGCGGGCGGAGTCTCCGAACCGTCGTCTTTTTCTGCTCTAGCATTGTGGCCCCGACGGAGAAGGCGGAGTTCGGGGATAGGACTCGGCCAGTGCACTGAGTGGTATCAGTATCGGAGGGCAGGCTCGTGGGCGTAGGGATTTGGGAGTGAGGAGTAGGACAAAAGCCAGAGGGCGTGAGACATGGATGTGTGTGCGTGTGAGGAAAGGAGCGGTTCGCTTTTCGTTGCTCTACCACGTAACGAAAGGCAAGGGGGCGAAATGACGGAGGAATTCAGCGCATAAGGCAAGCGAAGAGAAGCGCAGGAAAAGGTGACGGAGATGGGCTACCCAAGGAAGTTAGATACGAAGAGTAGATCAGATACATCTGATGCTTTCAAACGACGAGAACCGACGACTGTTGCGCTGGAATGCTCTGATCATGCCACTGTGCATCCACAAAAGCGCGTTCCTAAACCCTTATAGAGTCATGATGACCCCAAGCCAACCTCTGAGCTCTACACAGCCGCATCCTCCTAATGCCTTTCGGCAGGGATGCTGAGCTACGAGCCGATGCACAGCGAAACAAGGACTGAGTAAGTTCCTGAGGATTTGAAAAGGGGAGACTTGACGCATTGTTCGAGAAATGCTTTCACCTGACCTACCATCTCAAATACTACAGAAAGTGTGTGAAGGTAGTATGTCTACAAGAACCCATCCCAACTACAACAACCAAACGCTCCTACATGCGCGCAGCATCGTGGCACGTGAGAGGCGCTACGAACGGCTTTGCTCCCCACCCAAGGCTCGAACCGAGCCTGCTGTCTATCGAGCCCGAAAAGAAGGGGATGACCAACAGCCGCTCCAGTCTATATAGAGTACATCGAAGCTCGAAGGAAGATGGCGAACCGGAAGGAGAAGAGACCAAGCCTCTTGATTGCTTTTCGAAACTAACTCCAAACACCGTTGTGTACAGCGTCGCGTGCATGCCCCAAGAAACAACGAGGGGCGCTGGATGTTTCGTGGAGACGGGCTCTGAGTTCGCGAACGGAGGGACTCACAGAGCAATTGGTTCGACTGGAATGGGGTTATACCCTGTCCCTCGCCCCCTCGGCGGCCGTCGCGTCTGCCGCGTCGCTTCTGGCGACAAAGTACTCCTTCGAAATGTGATAGGCCATGAACGCTAAAAGACACGCACAAACTGTCAGCTACGAGTCATTGGCGGCCACGAAATATGCTTTGGCCACTTCATAGGCAGACCTGGACCAAATCATTAGCTTTGCTGTCCAGAGTTGGTCGGTGATGCTTCAAGGATCCGACGCACCAACATATTGCAGTACTAGGCGCGGCGGTAAGGATTCGGGGCTGGATGCCGCTGAAGAAGCCTCTGTATCCATTGCGGCTCTTGATAATCGTAGCCGCATGCCAGAGGCCTCTCGCACCACGGACCTCCGAGTCGTTCGAGGCACCTCGTGTTTGCAGCAGCGTTTTTATCACATCGAGCGGGGTTGTGACCGCAGCTGCGAATCCTCCGGCTAGAGCACCTGCCGTACAGTGTGTGATCGGATCATAACCTGGTTGCCGTTGCAGGACTTTTGTGAGCGACTCGTAAGCCATGAACTGGCACGCTGAGAACGGTACCGACATGGCTAGGGTGGTTGGATACGAAACGTAGAACGCGCGAATTCCTTCGGTGCGGAAGACTGAGCCGGCGCACTGGAAGCTGTTGGAATACGCGGAGCCATGCATTTGCATCCGCTGCTTGACGACTGCTCTGAGGTCAGCTTTTGATAGCTTGAATACCACTCGCTGGACCTACCATCAAACGGGTTCATTAGTGCATCGCTGGTAATTGTTGCAGCAGCACCGCTGGCGGCTACGAGATGTCAGCATCCATCCCTCAGTACGCCCTTCAGGAGGCCCAGCATACCTGCTGAGAGGGGGTGATGCCCTCCTGCGTTGCCACCCATCGCCTGCTTCACTGCCTCGTATGCAACAAAGTAAACAGCGTGTGCCGGACCTGAGCCAAGAGTGTTACCAGCGGCGCTAATGTTTGAACCAACTGTGACTGACCTGCGCCCAACACCACACTGTTCAATCCTCGCCATAACGACCGGAACCCTTCTACTCGTGATATCGTTGATATTGCGTTGCCGATTCCGCTGTAGACAGCGGCGGGGGTAGGGCTCACAACCTGCATGCGGGTCTAGAACAGTAGCTGTTTAGCCAATGTTAGACAATGTAGTGATAGTAGCAGGCCCACCTTCAGGAGATCAATTGGGTACATGACGGAGTGTTCCTGGCATCGTGTCAGCGTTCGGACATAGAGATCGTCTATGTAGATGTGTGCCACATGGCATCGACGACCCCAGGTAGTTGAACAATCGGCCAAGACCTGGCTGCGTCTGCTGTCTTCCATAGCCTTTCGGCCATTGCAGTCAAGCAGCCACTCTCTGCGGGCCTTGGATGTTTCCCGAGCGCTTGCTGTCGCCCGGGTGTCGCCAACGCCATGTAGGTCGATACAGCAGGGTACTAACCGCGATGCCTGCGAAGGCGCCGGCAGCCATGTTCGCGGCCAGCGAGAAGTTCGGTGGTAAGGACTCATAGCTAGGACGCGGGAGTCAGCACGAACGATCCTGTGACTCCACTGTGGGCAGTCCTACTCATATTCCTCCTCTTCGTTTACAAATATCCTCTCATGGTGGGCCATGTGAAGGATCTCCGGCGCAACGGACCGGAGGCGAGCGCCAGAGGACCCGGTAGGTGGACTGGTGTGTTCGTCGAAGCGCGTTGAACCAAGCGCAAGGCGGTGATGGGCGCGAAGGGGTGGTCGAGCGTCGGGCGTGCGCGTTGCCTGTGTACGGATGGTGACACTGATGCTCTGCACTCACTTGCAGCGGTAAGTTTTGATGCTAGCGCGGAATGCGATCGTCATCCGAGGCCGATTGGAGTCCAAGTAATGCAAATACACAAAGTACGGAGTGCCAAGTACCAAGGAGGGTACCTCGGAGATAAGACGAAACTGGGACTACAAACAGTTTCACAGCACACGAACGAGGATTCTCTGATTGTGCCGCTGGTGGAAGCCATGGCACATCTCGTAGTCCGACCTTCTTGCCGCAGCAGTGCACGAGACACACACTTGCAAATACATGCTGACGTTAGAGGATACAGCTGCTGTTCATCCATGTCCTTCAGACTACGACTGCCCATGCTCGTGTCTGGACATCGAAGGCGATCATCTCGTTCGCCAAGCCGGTCTTCCATTGAGGAAACAGAACGCAGATCTTACATAGCTTCGACGTTGCCACCGGCCTCCACTCGATGCGAGAAGGTGTAATAGGAAGATTGTTCATGCTTGGTCGAAACCACAGAATGTAACTAACAACCGCAGCTAAGGTGGATGTCCAAATCCGGAAGTCGGCGCATACAGACCGCAGCCAGCAGCCGGGGGAGTGGAAGAGCAGCTGGTCTTGCCGGAGCTGCAAACCCATTCCTCGAAACTACAGGTAATGTCAAGTACAACGTGTTCACGCAAAGACATCCACCAGCGATTGAGCCTCAGTCCAGTAGCGGGGTATCTCAACAATCGCATCGTCCGTACCACCTCGGGAAGGTCACGGTGTCCCTAATGTTTGAGACACCGGCGAGGTAACTCAAAAGCCTGTCAAATCCCAGGCCAAATCCGCCATGTGGTACACTTCCGTACCGCCGGAGGTCGATATACCATTGCAAGCTAGACTCGCTTGAAAGGTCTTCAGCGTCTGCTACCGCTTCACTGCTCGTGGCACCATCAGTGCTTTTTTCGTTGACGGTCCCTGCTTTTATCAATCCGTGGAGCCGCATAGAGTCTAGAAGATGCAGTAATCGGTGCTCACGCATCGAGCCTCCAACTAGCTCGCAGATCTCTGGTACAAGGAGATCAAAACATGCTACTGTGGGGGCAGCGTTGTTGTTACTGCCATCTTGCGATGAGGGTGCCATATAGAATGGTTTCTGACTGCGAGGGTAATCTGTGACGAACACCGGCGCTCCCTGTCCAACGTTCTGCGCGAGGAATTTCTCGTGTTCGGCCTGCAGGCCAGTTGCAAAAGATGGCTCAAACTCAAAAACCGCTTCGTTGCATGAGACGGCGTCCTGTAATCTCTTGATCGCTGCGGCGTATGTGATCCTGGGCCAGGTTCCGTTTGCCATACCCTCCCATCTTCTACTCAAGTTCAGCGGCGTCATGACAGAATCAGTCCGCCCGGCCTCATCGCGCTCCGTAGCAGTTAGCAGCTCCTTGCCTACCCGTGAAGCCTGCAGTTCAGCCGTAACGTAGCGTAGCATTGCTTCGACAAGGTTCATGATCTGGTCCACGTGCTCGACGAAGCACACTTCTGCTTCTAGCATGTAGAACTCGCTCAGATGCCGAGGCGTGTCACTTTTCTCTGCTCTGAAAGTCGGTGAAAGGGTCCAGACCTTCCCGACCGACTGTGCCAAGGCCTCGAGATGAAGTTGTGATGAGACTGTCAGATACTTCGGAGACCGAAAAAAATTACCACTAGCATGGGGCTGCGGCTGCTGTCCATCAGCGTTGTTCGGGCTTCCCGTTTGCGGCACATTGGAGAAGACCGTAAAGACTTCCCCTGCGCCCTCGCAATCCGAAGACGTAATGATAGGCGGGTGTGTTTGCACAAAGTCATGCTTGGCGAAGAACATCGTCAGACTTGCAATGATCAGCGACCGTAGACGCAACAACAGCGAGTTGTACGGTAGTCTCGTGCGAAGGTGAGGCAGTGTCCGAAGGAATTCTGGGGAGTGGTACTTCTTCTGCAACGGATAGGTCTACTCCGCTGAACACATCAATCAGCTAGATGATCGACGACTCCTGGAGCTTTGTGAGATCAGACCGTAACATCGTTTTGCCCAAGAATCTTGACCTCCTTCGTTTGGAGCTCACTGGCCTGCTGTTTGCCTGGCGGAGAGGGTATCCAGTCTCCGATTATAGTGATACCGACTCCTGTGGATAGTCTATGATATGAAGCAATGTAACGTCAGTAAGGAATGATGCGCCTCGTGGCTTTGGCGGTGTTCGACTCACTAACCCTTCCGCCTGCTCAGGCTTCAGAACTGCTTGCAGCGGTTCCAAAGAGGATCCATCCCCGATGGCTGCGAACGCTACGCGCTTTTGCTTGCGAACTGTCCGGACGAACCCATCGACTCTAATTGGCTGGTCTTTGTATGTTGTCGAAGCTGTGGGGCCTTCAAGAATAGAAGCAATGTTAGGATGTGCGACTGTTGACGACCATCGCGGTGCAGCAGCCGAACGCCAAGTCCGCCATGTTGTGGGCCCTTCATATGCGACGTATTTGTTTCGAAAAAAGTTACGCAAAACCATGACGGAGCCTCAGGAGCATGAGACTCTGCAATGTGGATGTTGGAAGCCGAGGGCAGTCGTGATCGGTTTCTCGACTTCGGCGGAGTGTGGAACGATTGTAGTGTATTTGGCACGCCGGGAGAGGTGATGCGCTCTAGACCCTTACGCCAGGCGCTCCTGAGGATGGGAAACCTGAGGATGCTGTGCTACTTGAACATCTGAGGTTCTACAACGTCTCGGCGACGGATCGCGTCGGAATGCGGCATGTCGGGCGATCGGGACTGTGATTGGCGGACCTAACTACGGCCAAATGCCCCAAACCAGAAGCCCACTCGACTAACAATGGAAGTCAGGCCTCGAACTAGAGGACTTCTAACACCAAACGCACACCCTTTTCATGTTTTGTATAGCAGTAGGACCAATCGCACCGATGTCGAGCGTTCCGTCTACGCGGCCGACCAGACGTCGAAGGCGCACCTGCGCCCTCTGATACTGGCTCACGCGGGGTATGAATCGTCGTCTCAGCAAGTGAGTACTCGAGTAATGAAGTTGCGTTCGCGTCAAGGCTAACGGTGTAGCTCGGAGGTAGTTGACGGATGGCTGGCCCCTGTGGCTTGCGTACCACGCCTGCTCGATTTCTAGATCTTGCTGCTTGTCCTCTTCGTCTGGCTCTACACACGGCTAGTCTGTCGCTGCATACGTCCATGGAGTCAGTAGTTGCCTCAGCTGTTTGCGACTGACATACATAGATGCCGTAGCTCCGATCTAAGAGTGCCAGCTGCATGTTCATGCCGTCAAAGAGAGGGTCATGTAATCGGCTAGATGGGTGTAGAGTCAAAGTACGAGGGACATATTTGCTGGGGTTTAGTCTACATGTAACCTAGCTGAGGAATTCGAGGTACGATCACCTCGAAACTGTACTCACACCGTCGGCGAGCTGTTACAAGTGTAGCCCAGAGACCCTGCGTTTCTGTCCACCAACTACCTGACCGGTATCCATCAGCCCGATTGAGTATGGTATTACCCGCAAGACGTGCGACTACTCCGATGCCAAATTCTGTGCCGTAGCACTATCGTAGCAGACGTCAACCCAAGTCATCGAATCCCCCCCTTCACTCGTGCTAACGCAGCGAGACCATACCTGTCTCAGGTAGTGTACCTATCCGGCACACGCAACGTCAAGGCATGCACTCCGACACCATGGGGTTCGCGCCAC
>NAJN01001451.1:0-11127 GCA_005059845.1 Cryomyces minteri
CCTGGGTGCAAAGCCAGCAGTTCCAAGGGCAACGGCTTCGACATATACGATCTATACGACTTGGGAGAATTTGACCAGAAGGACGGCAAGGCGACAAAATGGGGCACGAAAGAGCAGCTGATGGACTTGATGGGCGCAGCAAAGGAGAAGGGAGTTGGCGTTTACTGGGATGCTGTACTCAACCACAAGGTAGTCACGCTTGAGTTCACTGCGTATGAGGTCGAACAACTGACAGCGATTCAAGGCAGGTGCGGATGACAAGGAGAGATGCCAAGTCGTTGAGGTGGATGAGAACGGTATAGAGGCGCGCATTTCCTTCCCAGCAGTCGAGAGCTCGTGTCTCTAGTGATCGATGTACTAGCACAATCAGCTCATTCCACTCGCTTACCACAGACCGCACAAAGACCATCTCAGATCCTTACGAGATCGAAGCATGGGTGAAGTTTGATTTTCTTGGCCGCGGCGACAAACACAGCAAGCAGAAGTATCGCTGGTACCACTTCACAGGCACGGACTTCGACGCCGCCACGAACAGAAAAGCAATCTTCCAGGTGGTGGGCGACAACAAGGGCTGGAGTAATAGTGTCGACAAGGAGCAGGGCAACGCAGACTACATGATGTTCGCAGACCTTGACTACTCACACCAGGAAGTCATCGACGACGTTAAGAACTGGGGCACATGGATCGTCAAGGAGACCGGCATCAAGGGCTTCAGGCTCGACGCGGTCCAGCACTTCTCGGAGCGCTTCACGAACGAGTGGGTCGAGCACGTGAGGGAGCAGTGCGGCAAGGACATCTTTTGCGTGGGAGAATTCTGGGTCGGAGATGTGAAGACCATGACGGAGTGGTTGGAGAAGATGGGACACAAGTTCTCGCTGTTCGATGCGCCGCTCCTCTACAACTTCTCCAACATCTCAAAATCCGAAAATGCGGATCTGAGGAAAGTATTCGACAACTCTCTCGTCCAAGTGGAGCCTGTGAACGCAGTAGTAAGTCGTACACCTCTGTCCCACACCCCTTCCGCCAACACTGACGCGGCCTCTTTCAGACCGTCGTCATGAACCACGACACGCAACCCGGCCAAACAGTCGCAACGCCCGTCGAAGGCTTCTTCAAGCCGCTCGCCTACAGCCTGATCCTGCTGCGCAACAACGGTTATCCGTGCCTCTTCTACGGCGATCTCTACGGTATGCGCGGTAACAAGGATAACGACGTGCCCTCCGAGCCGCCCGCCTGCGGCGGCAAGCTTGCCGACCTGACGCTCGTCCGCAAGCTCTACGCCTATGGGGACCAGGAAGACTACTTCAACGACGCCAACTGCATCGGCTTTGTCCGGCGCGGTACGTGGGATAAGCCGAACGGATGCGCTGTTGTCATGAGTAATGCTAAGCCGGGCGAGATACGGATGGCGGTCGGGAGGGAGCACAAGGGTGAGTGCTGGACGGACGTGCTTGGCTGGGAGGAGAAGGAGGTCAAGATTGATGACGAGGGCTACGGCGTGTTTCCTTGTCCTGGCGTCAGTGTTAGTGTGTACGTGAAGAAGGACGCCGAAGGAAGGGATCGGTTTCCCGTCGATTTTGACGCGAATATTTACAAGGAGTGAGGGTCGGGTTTGGCTCGTTGGAGTATTTTCAAATGCCCGCAGGAGCAAGAGCTTGGTGGTTGGACATGGGATTGGCTATGAGAGCGTTTGCATAGATGTGTAGAACATGGACTGACATAATCTCCTACCACCAGGAGACAGGTCGCGTTCACAAAGATTAAATACAAGGCCTGGCACTTGCCACTCCTATTGGTGATTGCTTGATATCTCCACAAGACCCTACCCATGTCTCATGATCGGTCTGCTTGTGAAAGGGTAACCTACAGTGCAGTGAGGGCCTATTTAGGGGTATCGGGATGTTGTTGCAAGCTGGCCTCGAGCTCGCGCTAATCTATCGATACGTGTAAATAAATCCATAGACCACTACGTGTACCTTATTCGACTACACGTGTACTTCTGCTAAACGTATCAATGAGAAGATCCCATATCTGAGTACTCCGTTCACTGGTACTCGCTGAGCTTCAGCTTCTCTATTCCTTTACCTGACCATGCTCCCTCCACGGCCTGGACGGCGACGTACGCCTTTGTCTCCCTTCACACTCCTTCTTGGCCTCCTCTTCCTCTTCACAAGCACAGCTTCAGCAGCTTCGGCAGTGCTGGGCATAGATCTCGGAACAGAGTATATCAAAGCTGCGCTCGTAAAGCCTGGAATACCCCTTGAAATCGTCCTCACCAAAGACTCGAAACGCAAAGAGACGAGCGCTGTAGCCTTCAAGTCCTCGACGTCAGGATCGGCGAGCGAAGAGTTCCCGCAGAGATCGTACGGCAGTGATGCCTTGGCGCTGGCGGCAAGATATCCTGGAGACGTGTACCCCAATCTGAAGCCTTTACTGGGTCTGAGTGTCGACGGAGCAGGACAAGATGTAATGAAAGACTACCAGCGTAGACGCCCAGCTGTTGAGTTGGTATCATTACCAGGCAGGGGGACTGCTGGGTTCAAGAGTAAGAGCAAGACTTTCGCCGAAAGCGAACCTCTCTTCTCTGTCGAAGAGTTACTGGCCATGGAGCTCAAGAACGTACGTCACAACGCAGAGGCATTGGCGGGAAAGGGGAACGTCATAACCGACGCTGTGATCACGGTTCCCGCGTTCTATACGGCAGATGAACGGAGAGCCATTGAGCTGGCAGCGGAGCTGGCTGGGTTGAACGTTATGGCCCTGATGTCGGACGGACTGGCCGTCGGACTCAACTACGCTACATCACGAACGTTTCCAAGTATTACCGAGGGAGGAAAGCCGGAGTATCACATGGTCTTCGATATGGGCGCCGGAAGCACGAGCGCAACGGTTCTGCGGTTTCAGGGGCGAGCAGTGAAGGATGTCGGCCGGTACAACAAAACGATACAAGAGGTCTCCGTACTCGGTTCAGGATGGGACAGGACACTCGGTGGTGATGCCTTCAATGAAGTTATTGTAGATGACATGTTCAAGAAGTTCGTGGAGACGCCCAGTGCCAAGAAACTCGGGGCATCAGAGACCAACGTCAGAGCACATGGAAGGGCAGCGGCCAGATTATGGAATGAAGCGGAAAAGAAGAGGCAGATTTTGAGCGCAAACTCGGACGCTCGTGCAAGCTTCGAAAGCCTCTACGACGACGTCGACTTCACCTACAAGCTCTCTCGAACCGAGTTTGAAGGGCTGGCTTCAACATTCGCTGACCGTGTTGACGGTCTCATCGCACAGGCCCTGGAGACCGCAAAGCTGACATTCACGGATCTGGAGTCTGTCATCCTCCATGGAGGCACGGTGCGCACTCCCTTCGTTCAGAAGCGGCTTGAAGCGTTGGCTGGGGGTTCGGCCAAGCTGCGGAGCAACGTCAACGCTGACGAATCAGCGGTGTTCGGGGCTGCCTTCAAGGGTGCTGGACTAAGCCCCAGCTTCCGAGTGAAGGAAATTCGCGATAGCGACATCGCCACCTACGCAGTGGGTCTTCAGTGGAAGTATGACAGCAAGGACCGCCAGCAAAAGCTGTTTGTTCCCACATCGCAGATCGGAGCTGCAAAACAGTTCTCATTCAAGAATCTGGGCGATTTTTCTTTCGCTTTGTCTCAGCATGTTGGCTCCGAAGAAAGACCAGTGGCTGAGATACAGACGAAGAATCTCACGGCATCGATAGCACAGCTCGTCGACAAGCTCGGATGCGCAAAGGAGGACATCGACACGAAGTTCTCAATTCGCCTCAGCCCGGTCGACGGACTACCTGAAGTGGTTCAAGGCTCTGTCAGCTGCGAGGTGGAGGGCACGGCCAAGAGTGGCAGCGTTGGAGACTCTGTCAAGGGCTGGCTTGGCTTCGGCTCTAAGAAGGGAGAGCAGGAGCCCTTGAAAGAGGGAGAAGCCGCGGTGCCCGAGTTTGCAGATGGCACTGAAGCCTCGGCTTCGTCATCTGCGGAGACCGCAGCTGCTACGGATGCCCAAGCTAAAGGCGACGAGACTCTTAAGGCGCCGAAGAAGAGGACCGAGACTATCAACGTGAGCTTTTCAGTAATACCTAAGGGTCTGCCACTGCCGACGCCGGACGAACTCGAGCGCTTAAAAGACAGGTATGTTGGAGTTGAGACTACCACTGCTGGGTCACGCTAACCCCTATAAAAGACTGGCAGCCTTCGAAAAATCCGACCGCGCCCGCATGCTCCGCGAGGAGTCCCTCAACAACCTCGAAGCCTTCACCTACCGGGCACGAGACCTCCTCGAAAACGCCGCATTCGCGGCCGTATCAACGGAGAGCCAACGGGCCGCCATCTCCAGTCTTCTGTCCGCAACGAGCGAGTGGCTGTATGCCGAAGGCGCTGACGCGCCCGTCGACGTGCTGAAAGCCAAGCTCAAAGACCTGAAAGACCTCGTCGATCCCATCAAGAAGCGCCAAGACGAGGCCGTCAAGCGGCCCGAGCAGCTCAGGTCGCTGCGCGAAGCTCTCGAGCAGACGAAAACGCTTGTCAAAGCCATGAGCGAGCAGGTCGAGAAAGCCGCCGCGGCCTCCTCATCCGCCTCAGTCGAAGAAGCATCCGCCTCGTCCGCGGCATCCGCCTCCTCCGCCACCGCCTCTATATCCTCCTCCGCCACCCCTGTCGATGACCTCGACGACCTCGAAGATCCAGATCCCACCACCTCTCCCACGAGCAGCCCAACCGCCTCCAAACTCCCCCCTTTCTCCCCCTACACGGCCGACGACCTGACCGCCGTGTCGTCGGCCTACGACTCCGTCTCCGCCTGGCTCGACGCCCGCCTCGGCGAGCAGGCCAAACTGGCCCCGCACGAAGACCCGGCCATGGAGTCCGCAGAGCTCGAGGCCAAGGCGAGGGAGCTGAACGCCGTCGTCATGGAGCTGCTGCAGAAGAAGATGCGCGGCCCGACGAGGGCGAGGGAGAGCAGCAGGAAGCCGAAGGCGACCAAGTCAAAGGGCAAGGCCAAAAAGAGCGCGAGCAGCGCAAGCACCACGTCGGGCACGGAGGGCGCGCCTGCCGCTCCATCGGCATCATCGGGCTCGGCGTCGACGTCGACGTCGACGTCGACATCGACACCGACGTCAGCCTCGAACTCCGCGTCGGCTCCGAAGCGTCCGGCGAGGGACGAGCCGCCGATCGTCAAAGTCCCGGACGCGCACGAGGCGCCGAGCGAGGAGGAACTCGCCCGGATCGCGGAGCGGGCCAAGGCGGGGCAGGCGAAGGGGAAGGAGGATGGGAAAGGAAAGGGAGTGGGGAAGGGAGGACGCGACGAGCTGTGATGTCGATGCAGACAGACAGACACACAGACAGACACACAGACAGACAGACCGACGGACCGACAGATGGGTGAATAGATAGACGGGGACGTGTGTCCTGAAGCAATGGTATCGCATGCAATAACGGTGACGCTGGCGCGGCTATGGCACACACAGCGCGGCTACGACATCGATATGGCTCCACAAGCAGCCCGCACAAACGTTCGGTTGCGAGCCAAGAACCCACCGAGCTTGTTGCGTTCGTCACCCAGTGGTCGAGACAGCGTCGGTGCGCAAGATGGTGTTCATTCTCTCTGCTTTCGCCAACCTCGTCATATACTTGTGTACAAACACATGTCCATCGGTACAGAGTCCCCCCACCCCCCACCTTCCCCCCGTCGATCTATAAAGGTGATGAAAAGGGTAGGAGGAAACCCCCACTCAAAGGAGAGATGAAAAGACCCAACGAGTACAAAGACTTTCGAGCCGGCCGAAACCTCATCACGTTCGTCTTGGCCCCAATGCGTCAGACGCTTCGCCGTATCTCGGTGATGTGCATTGTCAGAATCGAAGAAACTCCCCCCTCCCTCGCCCCACATCTAGACTGCAAAGTCGATTTTTCCGATGGCCATGCTTACAAGAGGACGACCATCACCAACGCGCCAGCGAAGAGCGCCGCGACGGGCTTGTTGGCGCTGGCAGCACCGGTGTAGGCGACGGGCGCGGCGGTGGTGCCGGAGGCCTTTGGCGAGCTGACAGCCGTGGCTGCGGAGCTGGAACCGGCAGCTGGGGCGGCGACGGAGCTCGAGACCTTGGGCGCGACCGAGGACGCGAGGGTCGACGCCGAGGCGGGAGCGACGGAGACGGTGCTGGTGACGACGGTGGTGCTGGAGGTGCAGGTGCTGGAGGTGCAGGCGACGGTCACGAGGCGCGTGCTGTAGACTGCGGAGCTAACGGGGGCGGCCGGTGCGGATGACACTGGCGCCGCCGGTGCAGACGAAACTGGAGCAGCTGGAGCAGATGAAGCTGCAGCGGAGGACGCTGGCACGACCACGGCGGAGGAGACCGCGGCCGACGATGCCGACGCAACTGATTTGGACGAGGCAACAGCGACTGGAACGACTGTAGCGGTCGAGACTGGAGCGACTGGATTCGACGAAACAACTGCGGCAGCCGAAGACACTGTGGTAGATGAGGCGTGTCCAAGTAGCGAGACGAGGATCGAAACGACGGGCAGCTGCGACGTGATGGTGTGCGTGACGGTGACCGTCGAGCTAGTGACCTGGCTCTGCGCAACCACTGTAGTAGCAACCACGGTTGTTGCGGACGTCGAGACTGATGGAACAACCAACGTAGCCGCAGTCGACAGGGCGACTGGTGGCTCGAACGAGGAAGTCGAAACGCTCGTGGAGGCTCTTGTGGCAGTGCTGGTGGCGTAGACAGTGGTCTGCACGGTCGTCTTCGGCGTAATGGTGGTCGTGGAACTGCTGGTCACTGCAACAACGGTCGAGTGGACAGACGTGGTGGTCAAAGTCAGAGTCTGAGTGGTCGTCACAGGCGAGGTGTAGACCGAAGACGAGCTCGTGTAGGTGGTGTACGAAACTGGACAAGTCGTCGTGGTGTATACAATCGTCTTCGTGACGTACGCGGTGCTGGATCGGGTCGCAACAACCACAGGCGTCGTTGCCGCAGAAACGGCGGTGGTTGAGACAGATGGTACGACCAAAGACGAAGCAGTCGACAACGCAACTGGCGGCTCAGAGGTAGAGACAGAAGTCGAAACAACAGGTACAGTCGAAGTCCGAACGCTCGTGATGGTAGAAACGGTGGTGTACGTGCGAGTCGACGTGGTGCCGTTTGAAGTGACCGTCGTGGTAGCCGGGCGAGTAGTCGTGTAGACCGTGGTAACCTTGGTGGTTGTGCTCTTGGCCGAAACAGTGGTTGTGAGGGTGGTACTGCCGTTGCTCGTGGAAACTGGCGCAGCTGGGCTTGTCGATGCCACGGATGTCGAGTCCACGCGGGGAGTCGACTGAACAGGGACTACCGTGGCCGTCGATACAACAGGAACAGTCGAGGTGTGAACGCTC
Source organism: Cryomyces minteri (assembly GCA_005059845.1). Classification (NCBI taxonomy): domain Eukaryota; kingdom Fungi; phylum Ascomycota; class Dothideomycetes; genus Cryomyces; species Cryomyces minteri. The sequence continues at coordinate 7,387 of NAJN01001451.1, forward strand.
GTAAGAGTGGATACCGTGGTGTAGGTGCTGACCGAGGTAGTTCCGTTCGCAGAGTAGGTGGAGGTCACCGGGCAAGTCGTGGTGTAGACAGTGGTGACCCTGGTGACCGTGCTCTGGACCGGAACAGTAGTGGTGAAAGTCGAAGTGGTATTTTTCGAAGATACGGGCGCAACGGGTACCGAGCTAGTGACTGACGCCGAGGTGGTGTTCTTCGACGACACTGGCGCGACAGGCACCGAGCTGGTGACGGACGCTGAAGTGACGCGGGAAGACGAAGTGCCCGGAGCCACGGGGACGGTGGCATTCGACGAGTGGTAGGGAGCCACTGGCGAAGACGAGGAAACGGAGAAGGACGAAGAGCGCGCCGACGAGGAGGAAGAGGTTGAGAGAGGAGCCGCAGGAGTAGAGGAGTTGGATGCGGAGGAGGTCGTCCTAATCGGAGACGATGGCGAGCTGGACGAAGACGAAACGGATGCAGTGGAGAGCGACACAACCGGTGTGGCTGAGGGAGAGGAGGAGACTGCTTTGGTGCAACCTCCGTGGCAGCTGGTGATGACGACGGTGGAGGTCGTCAGTGTCGTCTCAACGTGGTCGCTGTAAGTGTTGGTGACTGGGCAAGTCGTGATGGAGGTGTATGTGACCATGGTGGATGTTTCCTCAGACGGTCCAGCGGGTGCTCCGGTCCCCCAAGCTTGCGCCGAGCCATTGTTGTAGCTGCCCCAGCCAGCAGGAGCCCAGGTGGCAACAGCACCACTGGCGAGAGCCAGGAAAGCGAGAGTAGATCTGACCATTTTGGAAGAGGTTATGAGGGGAAGTTCACACGTGTGCAACGACGACCAGCGACTGAAGATGAGTGAAAATGAAGGTGGCAGAAAGAACCTTAACGAGGGAGTTCTTTTTGCGAAAACAGGTGTGTAAAAGAAGACAGCGTAGGATACGAGAGTGGCTGGCAGGTGTGACTTGGGAGCACAGCACATAATAAACGGATCGCCATACAGCATGGATCCTCAACAATCAGTGCAACCTGGCCGCGGGTGGACGGTAGGGTCGCAAGCGCCAAGCAGAGCTTGGAGCGATTGACGACGTTGGTCAAGCCCGCGAAATGAGGATCACCACATAGTGCGGTGTGCTATGGCAGTCGAATTCGTATCCGGCCGGTGATCCTGGGCCCTCTCGAGTCAATAGCAGGTCGTGTTAAGGCACGGCACCGAGCGACGGGCCCGTAGAGGCATAGCTGGCCCACGCCGGACGGCAGGAAAAGGCGTGCCGAATGGTAACGGCAGGGGCTAAGGCAGGAACCAGGGCTCGACATCGAGTAGCCCACGAGCTTGCGCACCTCCATCACACCCGCAGGCACGACTTTTCAGAGCCTTCTCTCCACCCCCAGGAAAAGCGAGCAACAGAAGAAATTGCGTGGCTTGCTCTGGAAGCGACAGACTGCACTCTGTGTTTCGGACGAGGACCGACCTTTTGACCTCTACCCTCCCAGCTCTGTGGTGAGTAGCACCTGGGCACCGTTGCTCACGGCTGCCACGCTGCAGGCAACCAACCGTTGGCACTGCTGCGAGACTCATGTATGCGTCCGGGGCGTTGAGCGGCGAGCGGGTGGAGGGATGTTGTCGCTAAGAACTCGAGTGGAGGTGGAAGACGAACGACGGCAACGGTGGCGGCTTCTCGACTTGAAACACCGATGCGATCGGGCGCTCCCACGTGACGGTCGTCGGGGATCGATGCCGTTCCGAGACACGCTCGGCCGCGTTTCCCTCTTGTCGAACGGCAAGACTCGGAAGACGCCGACTTCTGTCCGCGCGCGGCGGGCGCAACCCAGTCGTCGGCTCAGCGGTGAGTCGGGCAACACCTCGAGCTTCTGCAGCACTGTGGTGCCCTCGTGTCATGCAGCAGAGTGTGTCGCAGAGTCGGCAGAGAATGCATTGCGCTGTTTCCCAGCGCATGCAGCCCAGAGAGAAGGGGACAATGGAAGGGTAAAGCGACGAGCGACGAGGCCGGGGGCACATGGAGCCTTCAAGCGTGCTCGAAGTGGGGCATCCGGCGAAGCTTTCCACCAACGTCATGCCAATCTCCTTGCTTGTCAATCCCACTTCGAACCCCCACCTCCGTCTGCTTTCTGGCTGCGACATGACGAGATCGGATGCACCTAGGGTGTCTTCCATCGCTTCCGGGCGGCAGCGCTTGCTGTGGCCAGAAGCGTTGGTCGCTCTTGTGGGTGCTTTGTGGTTGCTGATGTTGACCGTTGCGACAACGTTTGCTGTCGAAGCGAGCCGAGGAAGAGTGCATGCGAGCGTTCCTGGCCCGTCCGTGTCGTTGGAAGAGCCACGGCCCCCGCCACCGCCCCCGCCCAAGGCGACTCGGCGGCTGGTAAGGAAGGGCCCGGCGAAGGGACGTCTTGATTGGCCGAGTCGCTGTCCGTTCCTGTCCAAGCCGACGAGCTCAAGCTTCCGGTTGTGAGCGCAAAACAAAGAAAAACACCCGTCCGTCGCTCAGTCCCGCTCAATCGTCCCTCTGCTTTTCGCTCTACCGGATTACCATCCGACCAGGGACGGGTCACTGCTCGGCTCTCCATTGCGATCGCAGCTTCAAGCCCGGGGATGGAGGGAGACCAGCTCCTTCACGCGGGCACGCTATCACCAGGAAACGAGAAGAGCTACTGCATGCAACATGCAACATGCGACATGCAACTCACGGTCTGTAGCTCGTTGTCGATTTGGAAGGCCCTGCCATCTCTGCTCCACGAGCTGCAAACTGCCGATCTGCGGAGCAACGTTGCTCGCAAACGTGCAGACCGACTCACGATCTCGGCGCCCGACGATGGAGTTTCCCAGGTGAGAGAGGCACAGGCCGTCGCTTGGCAGGCAGGATCAGAGATCACGTCGGCATGGAGACTGCAACTACTGCAGAGTGACTGCCATTACCACAGTGCTTCGGCAGCGTGTTGACGTCGGTGGTCAACTGAGGAGGCATCGCAAACATTCCGAGCAGAGACTCCCGAGCTGCGTGGACTACGGGCTATTGCCTGGGGTCCACAAGCTATCTAGCGTGGCAGAGATGCCTGCATGTCCCCAGCAATAGCCAGTAGCAGAAGCAGCAGTAATAGGCCAGTGGAAGTCAGACTGCTTCCACCACAAGCTATCGTTGTCGCCGCGGAGGTCTAGTACGTCGACTGCCACAACCAGCGACCTGTAGTCGGGGTAGAGTACCCCAGAGCATTGCTCGCCCGAGTGTTTTGCGCATCTGCAAGATCGGCCGGTCTGGTATTGTGTCTGAATACGGCGCGATGTCTCGGCGCCCGCGTCACGAACATCGCCCCACGCCGTCGCCGACGTCGATGCTGCGTGACTGGAGAAGAGCACGTGCGTGCGACAGCGCAAGCCGGCGTGCTTCGACACGGTAGCAGGCTTCCCGACAGGTCTCTCGTCAGCTTCCCAGTCAGGATCTGCTATCCAGACACTGCACCCGTGAGCACTTCCTGGCACCGATGATCTCTTCTACCGTTTTCTCTAGGCAACGGGTGGATGTCGCACTCGACGACGCATTCTCTGAAATGTCGGCCGCCGTTCGCTCCAGAGGGTGAGCTTCCTCGTTCCCCACATCACTCGAACGCTGCGACGGGGGCAGTCTCGATTCCTCTTCCACGCAAGGGCTTGAGTGCTCCCAACGAAGAGGGCGTTGGACGGCATCGAAGCCGATGCGACAAGACGCCGCCGTTTGTCGAGTCGTTCCTCC
>NAJN01001452.1:0-11125 GCA_005059845.1 Cryomyces minteri
GAGAGTGGGAGCTGCTTGAAGAAGCGATGGACTGAGATGATGTCACACGTAGCTTTCTCACGAACTGATGACTAGAGCGAGAAGAGCGGATGGCGATGAACTACCATCACAAGATTCATTGGTATTTCTGCAGAGCGCTCGGAGTGACACGACGCTTAGAGCCAGTAGCAGATCGATAGCGTTCTAGCAACCTCACCCTTGATTCACTCTCAATGTCTTGCAAGTATGGCTTGCCTACAAACTTAGTTTTGTGAGTTCTCCCAGATCCTGTAGTCGAGAGTTTGGCATTTCGTTCGACAGTTTGACACTGCGTTTGCAGAGATGCTTCACTGCCCCCTCACCAAGGAAAGTCTAGTAATTTCATCTCCGTAGCTCGGGGGCTTAGGGGCTTCTGCTAAGATCTCCAATGTTATAGAGCAAGGCCTGGGACGCTCTTGCTAGTAAGAAAATGTACGACGTGCGGGCGGATTTGCCGCGCATATCTGCTGCCGGCGACCAGAGGGTAACGCTCTACGTCCATGCCCGTATGGAAAGCGCGGAAATCGATGACTTTACTCTATCATGATGACTGTGTGCTGCGACAGGTCTGCGTCTTGTTCGATCCGGATCTTGCCAAGAGTAGAAACGCAAAGTCGACAAATGCCAAAGGTCGTATGGATCACCAATGAGCCATTGCGGAGATGCAGAAAGCGACAGGATCTGTTCGGTAAGTTAGGAAGAACGTGGATGACTAGTTACTGTAGCATGCTGACAGGTAGCGAAGGGGAAGAACACAAGTCCCCGATGAGCTTTACAATGAGAGGATTGATGATGAGAAGCTCGACAACGACAGGCACACCAACGCCGTTGGAGCTCTCGACTTGGCGTAGTGGAACGAAAGCAGCCAGGATTTCGAATGGTCGGTGGTCGCAAATGGCGATGGCAATGTCGATGAAGGAGAGTTGAGGCCACTCGAGGGTGCGAAGCACTGAAACATGAATTGTAGATAGTTGTTCTGTGAAGCTGATGTCCAAGAGGAAAGAGCCAATGGAGATTGACTAGTGTTTGCAAGTCTCATGAGCGACGAGACGCACGACAGATGCCGAGAAGACCGCATCGTAGTATTGCTCAGACAGTTATCGTCTTGAGTCAGACCGCATCTTCTGCAAACTTCTTCACCACGATTTGGCAGAACCACGGCATGGTTTTCTCCACTTGTGCTTCGCGACACGGCTATGGTAGAACTGGGCCAGAAGCCAACAGAAGTAGCGCAGTAAGCTGTATGTTCACAATGAGCAACGGCGGAAGGAATAGAAACCCCTGGTCACTGTGATCGAGACTCAGGCTGTGGAATGAATTGTTTGACTTCGTATGCCCAACAGTCTAGCCCGCCAACTCCTCATGAGACAAAAACACTGCTTGGCTTGCTGTTTGATTGTCAATCTAATGGAAGCTTCTCCGCAGCATTGCTCACGGACGATATAAGAGGGCTTGCCTCTTCTTCTGATCAATGAGCTGGCAAGGAGCTAGAGTTGAGCTTCGTACATACCTGTCTCATGGCTTATAGCCCACCTGAATCAGATCTCCCACAAACACAGCGTTACACGCTATCACAATATAGCAGCATCTGCCATTATATACCCCACATCGCGTTTTTTGAAAGCAAGGCTTCAGCCATTGGTCCAGGCAGACAGTTTTGCTCAGGGTGTGCAACGGTGTTGAGGCTAAGCGAGGTCAGCGGTCAGTACACCTCTTTACAACTCCTTAATCTCGAATCACTCGCCACTCATCCAGCAACGTCCTCACATCTTTGCATCACCATTACCATCATCATCGGCACAACGCCTTCTTTGACTCTACTTCTTTTCATCATGACATTTCCTAAGGCACCTGGCTCTATTCCAGGCCACGACGCCTGGATCCTAGAAATGGTGGACTCGGCCAACGGCAATGACTCTGCTTTCGCCGAGGCTCTGAAGGCCCCTGTTGCACAAGGAGCCCTAGTGAGTAAATACACGTTTCCTGATCTGACTGACCGACTGGCTCTCGCTAACGTGTTCCGCTATAGGCCAAGGCGTGGGAGTTTTTCGAGAAAAACAAAGCCGTTTACGATATCGAGACCGCTCACTTGCGCCTGGTCACGGTCGGTGACTCGAAGGGCACCTTGTGGCTCTATTACTGCAAGCACAATGGTGATAGCCGTAGGTGTTTTCAGTACTGACGAGAGGCCAAGATGCGGCTGACGTTACGTTGCGACAGACCGCTTCAAAACGGGCGTCTCGTTCGGCCGCAATTCTACTGCGCAGGAGTCCAAGGACACATCGCCATCCGAAACCGCCGGTACGGTGAACCGTGGTCCAGTCATCGAAGACTCGACTAAGAAGCCAGTAGAACCAGTCCAGTAAGATCCCCTTCCTGTTTATTCCCTCGACTGGGACGCCAGGAGAGGATCCATCATATCGTGCTGACTGTCGTCAAGGACTCTCATTCCGGACCAAACGACTAAAGAAGTCGGGTACGCTGACAACAGCGACCTGGCAGACTGGACAGTCATTCCCAATAACGAAGATGGCGAATGGGAGCTTCTTGAGGGGGCTTCTTAAGGGTCGACTCCTGGAAGCTTCGTCTGCACAGGCGTGAGGAGCACCTGCGATGGAGTGTGCTGGCCTAGTGCTTGATTGGAACGGCGAACCACGTCTTGGACCAGTGATATAGTAGCCTCCACATCAATTGTCCCGAAACAGCAGCTTCAACGTGATCTCGCCTTAGCCAGTGGTACGAGCGGAAGTAGAGGCTCGGGCTAAGCAACAAGCTTGATCCAAACAAGGCTGGGAGTTGGTTAATGGCTGTCACCGCTCAACCCCTATTTCTGGGCTTTCAACCTCAAAATCACTCACCAATTATCATATCAACTGAACTCCGTCGACAGAACTCCGTCGACAGAACTCCACCAATAAAGCACACGATGACCTCGACACACTCAGACGACGGATGAGCGACCGAGATGATGGAGATCACCGAAAAAGCCCACCCTGCAATCGCAGAAGACGTCAAGGCTCCTCCTTCCCAAAAATGCTTAGTGAGAGAAATTGCATCTCCGCAACTGACTGGCTAGCTCTCGCCGACATTTATGGTTGTGTGGAGAAGGCTCTAGGACCGGCCCGACGACAACAAGGAGCCATACAGCAATGAAGTGACGGTTCCAGTGCTGGTGTGCTCCAGCGGCCAGAGGACGGCGAGACCTTTCGTCCATTTCCACGGCACGCCTGATGAGTACTGTGCCATCTGCCTCGCTGCGATAGCATGCTCGCTATCTCGTGCGATAGGCTATCTCGACACGGGCGTCAATGTAGAATCCCCGTCAAGGAGTCTGCAGTACCTGCTCAGTAAGCTCCTCCCTTTCGACGTTCTCCATGATTTTGGCGCCTGGAAAAGGTTTGGAGTCCTGTTCATTGTATCATGCCGATGGTAGAGAAGTACTGGTGTGAAGGGAGACGTGGCTGACAAAAATACCGAGGACGACCAACCGAAGGTCGATGACTTGAAAGATCAGGAGATTGTCGACAATGAGGATGGCGAGTGACAGATTCTTGGCGAAGACACTGCCTGACTGCCGACTCGAAAGAGAATACTCTGTGCGCGAGTGATATGAATGTGATCTGCAGAAGCGGTTGGCACACTGGCCCGACACTTAGAGGTGACTTTCAGGATGATCGGAACAGCGGGCGGGTAGGTTGATGGGAGATCTGCTACACCAAAAACCGCATGAGCACAGCTTGACTGTGATCTTCCATTCCATCTGTCTTGTTCAGTTGCGCAAACGTGGTTACTATCTCTGCCTCTTGACCATGCCCGTCTTCCTCTCCTACTTCCCTCCCCTCCTCAATAGCCAATAGCGCCTCCCTCTTTTTCTCTCCGACAATCTTCAGTCCTTCCTTGACAACTCTCGTCTCCAAGTTGACGCCCTCTTCTTCATACGCCACCATCTTTTTTCCGACTCTATTTTCAATGGCCAGAATGAGCGTGGGGTCTCGCTGCCCAACAAAGGTCACACTGTCACCCTTACGGCCTGCTCGGGCTGTACGTCCGACGCGGTGGATGTAGTCGTCTGGATCGCGCGGGACGTCGTAGTTGATGACGAGCGCAACTTCGGGGATGTCGAGACCACGGGCTGCGACGTCTGTGGCGACGAGGATGCGGGCTGCTTTGGCACGGAATCGGGCGAGGTTCGAGACACGTTGGGGTTGCGGAAGGCCGGAATGGAGTGCGGTGACTCGGTGCTCTAGAAGTCTGAGCATGTATTCGAGTAGCGTGGCCGTGGTCGTGCGGTTGCAAAATATGATGACCGACTTCTCAACATTCGCTGGGGTGAGTAGAAGGACGTGTAGAAAACTCTCTCTCTGCATGACGTTCAATTGTAAGTACTTCTGATGCAGGGTCGGGGGTATGGCTAGGGTATCAGTGTCGACCTCGCAGACAAACACGGGAGGTCTGCCCGCGGGCCGAGGAAGCTCTTTCAATGCCCGGACTTCTGGTGTTACTGTGGCTGTGAAGAGACAGGTTTGGCGTCCTGTGGAGGCTGGAAGGACGGACAAGCACGTCTCGACGTCTGGCAGCATACTACCATGGCCTGCAGCGAGAAGTCTATCCGCTTCATCGAGGACAACGAATCGTGTTCGTCTCAGACCGCAGATGGTGTCTTCGCCGGAAGTGCTGATATGATCTGCCAGACGGCCAGGCGTGGCAATCACGACGTGTGGACGCTGGGACAGTGCAAGGGCTTGGGCTCTCATATCAGCGCCACCCGTGACGAGAATAGCCTTCAAAGCTTGGGGTGAGGAAATTGCTTTGAACTGTTCGAATATTTGCAAAGCTAGCTCTCTGTTGGATAGGTCAGCTTAAGAAGAGATTTGGAAGCTGAACAGAAACCCCCACCTCGTCGGCGTCAGCACAACGGCAAAGATGCCCACAGGGTCTTCAGACCATTTCTGCAATATAGGAACAGCAAAAGCAACAGTCTTTCCGGAACCTGTCCGACTGCCACCGATACAATCTCTTCCTTTCAGTATCTCTGGTATGCAGCCTTTCTGAATGCCCGTGGGTCTTTTGATGGCCATATTGGCTAGTGACGCAACGAGCCATGGCTGCACACCGAGAGTAGCAAAGCTGAGCTTTTCCTGTCCATTGATGACGGAACCCACAAGGCTAAGGTCTTTGTGAAGTAACTGAGTCTTCTTTGTTTTGATGCGAGATGAAGTGGATGTGGACAAAGAACGCTGCGGTGGTGGCAATGCTTCGGCATCCTCTAACGACACAGGTGACAGCTTCCTGCGCTTTCTTGACCCATTTTGCCGCAGTTCAAAGTGGCTTTCTGACTCTGAAGCACTCGAAGTCTGACTGATGTCTGATGAAGATTGTGACATGGTAACTGACTTCAGCAGAGAATCAAGGATGAATTGAGACTTCAGAGAAAAAAATTCACACACACTTCCTTGTCTGCAGCGACACTGTAGACCTTTAGTCACTCCGCTCACTCTTTGACAGGCGCCAGGTCGTGGTCAGTGCTGATGTAACTCTGAGGTCTGGTAGATGAAGTCGAAGACTTTCCTGCTCGCTTCACTTGCCGTGCGAAGAGGTCGCAAAATTGCCAAGGCTGCACACGTGATCAAAACTGTACTACCAGCTCTCGGTCTTAGGATCACAAGGAGAAGCCGGAGGTCCTGTTGTTCGATTCATGGCCAGGATAAGGCTAAGCAGAGGCTTTGGACCGTCTAAGAAGGGTCATTTACATTATATCTCCCTGAATCGGCGCACTTTTCGGACAGAACAGAAAGAATAAGATCACAACGCCCCTTCCATGCATACAGCAAAAGACCTTAGAGGCTCCCTGATACCCTGTCCCTGCCTTGTTATACCGAAAAGCATGCCCATATCGGAGCCTCCTGACTTGGGTTCAACGCTGACGGATCAGTCTTGCCAGTCCCAGACCTGCTCCAGAAAGTGTTCCATGTTGACCTTCTTGGCCTTCATCTCCACCATCCAGGGGTGATCCAACATCCGCCACGGCGTGGCTCTTCTGTTTTGTTCCTTCTCAAGACTGGAGAGAAACCCATCAGCAAGATGTGTCTCGTCGATCAAACGGCGAAAAGGTAGGGCTTACCAGTGCTCGATGAAATACTTGAAGCTCTCCGACCACTTGATCCCGTTCTCCGGCTCGTCCTTGAGTTTCGGTATCGGTTGGCTCACAATGTACGTAAGCAAGTCAATCAAGCCGGCGCGCGGTTGCATTTCCGTGCCATCGGCGGGGAACGGGAAGCGGTGTTGTGCGACTTCCAGTAGTGTGACACCCAGGCTCCACACATCACTGGTGATGGTGTATGACTGGCCGGTGATCCGCTCTGGCGCCATATAGTACGATGTACCGATGAAGGTGTTTGCGTCGCCTTTGGTGCCAAACTCTCCTGAAACGCCGAAGTCGCACAGTTTCACCTCTCCGCTTCGGGTTAAGAGGATGTTCGATGGGTTGATGTCGCGGTGGATAATGCGGTGTCCGTGCAGATAGGTGAGTCCGTTCAGTACGCCCTCTGCGACTTTGCCAAGCACCTTCTCGCCGGTCCGCCCACCCAGTTTCTTGACCTCGCGATATACAGAGTCGAGGGAACCACCTTCGCAAAATTCCATGGCTATACTGATTGTGCCTGTGGAGTCATCCATGAATGCTCCATAGTAGCGGCAGATGTGATGAGAGGCGCAGTTCTTGTTGAATTGTAGCTCTCGCACTATCTGTTTCTTGACGTCCGGATTTGGGTCGGTCGTTATAATCTGACGCAGCGTCAGTAAAGAGAGCCCCATGATATTGAGCATCACCCACCTTCAGCGCAAATACCGTCTTTCCACCCTTCAGTATGCAACGCGTGACAGCTCCACCTGCGCCCTCACCCAAACTACCCATCTCAATGATTTTGTTCTCCTTGCTCGCTGCTCTCCAGCCTGCATCATCCAGGTCCTCCACATCAAGCGGTCTCCCCTTCTCCAGACTCAGCATCTCCAGATCAGGCAGTATACCACCCATGCTATTCTCCCGTTCCATTGCTATGCCACCGTCACTGCCTCCGCCAGCGGAACTCAGTGAGCCCACAGCCGATAGGGGATCGGACGTGTTGTTCGAGGGCTGCCGTAACATGTTTGCAAAGTCCAACGCCGAGCATGGTGATGTTGTTGAAGTTGCCGCGGTACCAGTACCTTCGCCAAAACTCCCCTCTCGAGAGCGCGATGAGGCATCGCTTGACCCGCTAGCGGACGGCGCTCCCACTTGTACCGGTGGTGGTCTGTTTTGTGCTCTACGGCTTTCCTGGGGTATTTTGCTGCTCCCCGAAGGTGTCTCCAAACTCAACTTGGGCAGTGCCGCTCTTTGCACTGGATGCACCTCCGGCAGGCTAGGGTTGCCATTGACAGGTCTTACATTGGGTGAGGGTGGTATTGCAAGGCCTAGGCGTGGTACTCGTGAGGAGCTGTTGTTCCGGCTGCCGCTGCCAGGTATTGGAGGTCTTAGGAGAGGCGCTGGTGAAGACATGCTGGGAGGAGGCAGAGGTCGATCGTCCCCGGCCACGATGTCGAGACTACTCTGGAGAGGTCCTGAGGCGGCAGAAACTGATATCAGGTAGGCAGGCCGCCAACAAGGCCAGGACCGTGACCGCCTCGTGAGGTTCGCAGATCACCAGACAGCTTCTGTGGTTGTCCGCCCTTGCGGTCGGCGTGATACGCAATGCTCACGGAACCCTATACCTAGTGACGCAGGGCTTCCGCTGGAACACGTTGCGCGACGACGGTTGAACCGTGGTTCGCTTCGGAGTATGTAGGCAGCCGAGGACAATGACTTGCCTCCACAGGACGTAGCGTGCTCTTGGGATACCTCTCTGCTAGAGAACGAAGGAGTATAAGCGTGTGACAAGGTAGGCAGATGCTCGTATGACCGTAGAGATTGGCTTCGGTCTCAGATATAACGTTGGACGGTGGCTGCCTCGAACTCAGCGCTGTGAAGCTGGGCGGCACTAGCGCACTTTCCCCGGGACCGCCGTTTTCACATGAGATCGGTGCAAGGGTGTAAATCAACGTCTACCGACAGCAGCTCCAAGGGTGACGACTTGGTGAGGCACTGGTTGGTAGAGTCTCCACGAAGAGCTCAGGAATCTGGGGGACGATGGGTAGAAGGTGAGAAACGAATGTGAGCCCCGTAGCTGCACAGTGAGCGAAGCAAAGAGACAGCCAGTTCACCGACGTCCACGAACGCTGTTTCGAGAGGCGCCCAGTCGAGCGCTAGAGGCGACGACTCTGATTCGATGTCAGAACACGGTGGGGGACAAGAGGTGACAATGGCCTGAATTTCAGGACCCAGCTGAGCCCAACGTCGACTCGGAGGAGAGCCGTTCTTGTGCGAGGCTGACCAACAACTGCGTGTCCATCATATGCCCAGGGGTCGCCATACCGCTCCAAAGACCTTGTTCCGTCTGCCTCTTCAGGCACGCTAGCTTACATGGGGTACAGCTAGAAGGTAAGGTACATGCATACGACGACTAACGTGGAAGTCTAGATCCGCTCTTCGGGCGCTGTACAAGGAAGCAATAGGCATGTGCTCGAGCGAACAGCGTATGTATTGGCTCCTCTCAACCTGCAAACCAGCAAACATGGGATGACACAAACCCTCCTCGTCAGCAATTCCTCTGCATCTCCGACGTTAGTGCGAGTTCAGAAGAAGATCAAGGGACGCAGCACATCTCATCCAAAGTCTTGTTCCCCTTTGCGTAAGAAGCCACCGGTCATGCTGAGCGGCCCTGCAGCAGTGAGCTTGGGATGACAAACATGCAATCCTCCCTACTGTTCGTCCCTGCAGAAACACTGGAGTGCTGTTCCTCTCGCAAGGTCCGACCGGAAGTCGCGACGTGAATGCTCTGGACCCTGGAGCGTTACAAGCAAGCGCATGGCAAGGTATGTTTTTCATTGGAGCACCGTCGTGGAGCGCCAGAGAGCCTTGAATGACATTGGTCAAGTTTCCAGAAGACAATCAGGAGTCACTGCGTCCTCTGACCTTTCATGCAGTCGCTCCCGTAAAGTAATAGCGTCGCTGTCGAGCTGGCGGTCTGTCTTCATCCGTGCGAAGCTACAGCTCTTTCATGCTTATTCGCCTGTCGTCACCATCACTCATCGCCTTCACGGTGTCCTGATGCATTGATCTGACGTACAAGCTTCGTGTGTAAGCAATTGCGCACCGAGCTTCAGCAAGACAATGGGTGGTAGTGCACATGGTGAGGTCTCAAACGATGTTTTCTATCGGTCTTGTGAAGACAATGCGATCGCAATGTCTTTGCAACGTACAGTAAGACCTGTCGCCTCTATCGCAAGGTTTATTGAGCGTCTATAGGACTATAGGATTCGCCTATTCATCTACCCATATACTTCCATTTAGATAGCATTCGCCTGCTTGAGCATGTTCTTCAGTTGGCCCTTCTTCGCCTGGAGGTCCGAGTTGCCGCCAATGTGTTGCCTCGCAATGAAGACGTTCGGGACCGAGCGCTGGTGTGTCATCTCTTCGAGAGCGTCCTGGATCGCCGCGCCGTCATCTGGAAGCGTTGTTGGTATTCCAACCATTGTCAAGCAGCGTTCGGACAAAGGGAACGCGAACCACACGCACCAACTTGATCCAGCTCGATAGCGTAGAACTTTGCGCCCATCTCACTCAGGAGAGACTTGGTCGCCTTGCAGTAGGGGCAGTACGACTTGGAGAAGACGGCTAAACAGGCACAAGTCAGCGTAGCCCCACGGCAATGCTTCGAATGCCAGTTGTAAGGGGACGAAGATGGTGGTTCAAGGCTCTTGACTCGTAGGACCTATGCCCTCGTTTTGGCACTTGTTTCTGGACGTGATGGCCCTCAAGACATAACGTGGGGAAGTGACCTACCAACTGGGTTGTCATCGATGATGCCCTGAGCCTTGGTCTTTGCGGCGGACATGCTTGCGGGGCTTGTTGCTCGCGTGAAGAAACTGCGTAGAAACTGAATGTTGGCGACGTGTAAAATGCGACGTATGAGTGGCTAGGGGCTGGTCTATCTACACGTTGCGACGCAGAGAACGATTTGTAGGCACCTAGATCGAGAGTTCGAAGGATGCGGCGATGACGAGGGCGGCGAAAGTCCGGATCGATCGGTCGGGTTGATTCCGCTTGTTCCAGCGTTACGGCTGTTTTGTCACCAAACACGCATTGGCTTCGAGTTTCTGAAACACATTCTACTGCCTCGAACACATCCTGGAGACCGTGGCGCATAGCGAGAGAGAGCCTTGAGGCACAGCAATCAGCAAGAGCTTGCCTTGAGCAACCCCCGGTCCACCAACCGCAATGATACACCAGGACCACACATAACAGTAACTTGACGGTTCGAAGCCTGCAAGCGCATAGTGGACGCGCAACCGTCTGGAAACACTTTTTGCGCATAGTACATTCACACCCGCCCTGTCGACACCAGGAGTGCACCGCGGTCAAGCTGTCCCCCGCTCATCGACATGGCTTCCTCCTCTATAGGCTCCGATGTCTTCGCACTCATGGCGATCCTCGCCATCTCGGTCATTGTGCTCCTACTCCTACGGTACTACCTGCCACTGCGGACGACGCCAGCGTACCTTCTCGTACCCGTATTCCTCGCCCTAGCTCTGCCTTCGAGCATAATCCTACTGGTACCCATAGACCTTGCATCGAGTGCAGGGACAGATACCGGGGGTTCAAGAGGAATATGGTTGCCTGAGAGGGCAATACTAGTAACATGGAGGATCTGCTACTGGCTCACGTTTGCTCTTACTTGGCTAATACTACCTCTCCTCGGCGAATACTCCGATGCTGGCTATCGCGAGCCCAAGGACCGCTTTTTCTACGCTCTACGTTCGAATGGTCGATATCAGTTGATCACGCTTGGCTCCGGCTTATTGGGTGGCGTATACATCTTTTTGCAATCCGGATTCCATGGTACAAGCGTCAAGGGACTTGTTATGGCGCTGGCATATGCATGGGGCCTGATATTAGCGATATATCTCATGGGACACGGTCTGGTGGCACTCCCACGAAAGCTACTTCGGAACGCGAGCATCAGCGACAGGTTAC
>NAJN01001453.1:0-11119 GCA_005059845.1 Cryomyces minteri
AAGACCCAAAGGCGTTCAGGCAGGATCTCCTGGCCATCGCAAGGACAACGTTGAGCTCCAAGGTGTTGAGTCAACAGCGAGACTACTTTGCGAACCTGGCGGTCGACGCTGTTCTGAGGATGCAGGGATCGACCGACTTGACACACATACAGATCATCAAGAAGGCGGGAGGCAAGCTGAGCGACTCGTATCTGGATGAGGGTTTCATCCTGGACAAGAGATTCGGAGTCAACCAGCCGAAAAGGATAGAGAATGCGAGGATTTTGGTGGCGAACACGGCTATGGACACAGACAAGATCAAGATTTTTGGCGCGAGGGTGAAGGTGGAGTCTACAGGGAAGCTTGCGGAATTGGAGAAGGCAGAGCGCGAAAAGATGAAGGCAAAGGTCGATCGGATTAAGGCACATGGCATCAACTGCTTCGTCAACAGACAGCTCATCTACAACTGGCCGGAACAGCTATTTTCGGACGCGGGTATCTGTTCGATCGAGCATGCAGACTTCGACGGTGTGGAGAGGTTAGCACTTGTCACCGGCGGCGAGATCACATCGACATTCGACCATCCTGAGAACGTCAAGCTCGGTCACTGCGACCTCATTGAAGAAGTCATCATCGGCGAAGACACACTGATCAAGTTCTCGGGTGTCGCAGCAGGAAAGGCCTGCACGGTCGTTTTACGTGGTGCAACTGAGCAACTCCTCGACGAAGCCGAGAGATCATTGCACGATGCTCTGGCGGTCCTCTCACAAACCGTCAAAGAGCCAAAGACGACGTTAGGTGGAGGCTGCGCAGAGATGCTCATGGCAAAAGCCGTGGACCAAGCGTCGCAAAACGTAGCGGGCAAGAAGGCAATAGCAGTAGATTCCTTCGCCAAGGCTCTGCGGCAACTACCAACAATACTCGCCGACAATGCTGGGTTCGACTCCAGCGACCTTGTCGCGAGGCTAAGGAAGGCTGTCTACTCGGGCATGACTAGCTCAGGGCTAGATCTCATGACGCCGGGTGGGGGCGTCGCGGACATGAGGGAACTGGGTGTCATCGAGAGCTACAAGCTGAAGAGGGCGGTTGTCTCGTCGGCTTCAGAGGCTGCGGAGGTAAGTTGCTTTGTTCCAGGCAGTGGCATGATGTGTGCTGATCATATCTAGTTGTTGCTGCGGGTCGATAACATCATTCGGAGCGCACCGAGACGTCGCGAACGCATGTGAAGGGGAAAAGGCTTGTGTGATCAGCACCGGTAGACTCGCTCAGGCGCACCCGGCGCACCCACGGGCACGTTTGCAAGATAGAGTGGCAACGGTCCCCGTGGCACGGCGATTTGTATTGCTTCAGGACGTGGCCAGAGTTGGACCAGGATGTTCACATTGCTTGCTGCGTAAAGTCGGCGTAGCACATCACGCTTCCGCCACTGAAGGCTTCAAGTTCTATACACCTCGCACATAGACAAGTATCTACGCGCAGAGAGGTCTTATTTGTGGAAATCTTCAAAAGGTCACGTGACGCTGTGCTTGAATCGAGGTGAGCCTCTATCTGAGGTGAGGAGGCAAGCGCAGCGCTGACTTCATGCTGTGGACGTCCATCGGCAGCGACATGCTGCATGTCAATCTCAATTTCGACTAAGTGCTGCTACCCACCCGTCTTTGTCTTGCTTGTATTCTATGGGGGGTGGAAGAAAGGTGCGGCAGCGGATTCCGAGTATTGCGAATCACGCCAGGGGCTGCTGCGGCTGCAAGGCTGAGTGAGCCTTTGGGCTAACCTCCCGCCCACCCCAGCTGCGCCAGGCTTCCCACAAAGTCCCCCCCTTGGATCAGACCTACCACGACCGCAACCACAACCACCTCGTTCCATCCAACTGAGACCCGCTCATCCTCCAAACCACCACTATAGATGACGGATCACTCGCGTCCTTGTGCCTGCTGTGGCCTTCGTGCTTGAAGTGAAGACATCTGACATGCCTCGGCGTCGCCCTCCAGGCGCGGCGGCCAGCCTCAGCACCACGCTCGTTGCACTACTGTTCATCATCCCTCTTCTTGCGACAGCTCAGCAGCAGCAAACATCGCAGCAGAACGGGATCTACCGGTCTCCGCCAGAGGAGCCATTGCTCGAACGAGCCAGAACTCACAAGCGGTCTCAGCTCGCGCAGCTCCGCGAGCAGACGACTCGTCAGCATTTCAGAGACACCGCAACCCATATCTCCACGATTGAGCGCGCCCTTGCGACTATTGCTCCAGCCGGATTGAATCAGGCTGTAGAAGCACCTCGAGCACCTCCTGCAAAGTCTGCCAGATCGTCTGGTGGACTCTCTTCGCGACACCCGGCGCGATCCTTGCAGGACTGGGAGGTCGAGGATTTTGTTCTGCTGGCGACCGTCGATGGAAAGATATATGCGAGGGATAGAAAGACGGGAGCCGCAAGGTGGGAATTCGGTGCGGACCGGCCCCTCGTAGAGACGACCTACCATAGGCAAAATCACTCGGAAGATGGTCGACATGACGACGATTTCTTGTGGATTGTGGAGCCAAGCCAGGATGGAAGCCTCTACGTCTATACGCCTGGACCGAATGCAGGCCTACAAAAGTTGGGCCTGTCTGTCAGACAACTTGTGGAAGAATTGTCGCCCCACGCGGGCGAAGATCCTCCCGTAGTGTATACTGCCGAGAAGAAGAACACTTTGTATACCGTGGATGCCAGGAGCGGAAAAATACTCAAGACTTTCAGCTCAGCTGGCACATCGAGTATCAACAACCAGACTTGCAAACCCGCCAACCGACTGGATTCACTCGAGGACAACGAATGTGAATCGACGGATACTCTGACACTTGGTCGCACCGAGTACACTGTCAACATACAAGATAGGACGACAGGCGAATCTATATGCACTATCAGGTACTTTGAATGGGTACCCAACAATCGGGACAAGGATCTACAAAGTCAGTACATTGACTCTATGGACAACAAGTACGTATACAGCAAGTTTGATGGCAGCTTCTTTGCGATGGATCACAGCAACGGCAACGGCCTCAGCATACAGCATCCCGAAAAGCCAGACTACTGGTCACGGCTTTCTTCTCCAGTCGCGCGAGTCTACGATGTAGCCCGTCCCCCTATAGATGACACGTCGGATGCGTCATTAGTCATCTTGTTGCAGCCTGGTGGTCCGACAACCATTGGCGAACCCGACATCGACGATATCTTTGTCAATTGCACCGAGAGTGGCAGCTGGTACGCAATGTCGAACCACAACTATCCGACGGTGACCAATGGAGCCGCACGAGCGAAAGTGTACAACGACGATTGGGGTGACAACGCTTTTTCTTGGAGAGCACCGGCGAGTCACAAATCAAGGCTCGTTGGAGTGCACTCTCTTGCCATGCATAGTGGAGGTCGGCAAGACATCCCTCGAATTGATGCTGGTGGCGATCATCTGTATGTACCTGTCGTCGAAGATGTCTCGCATGTGGACGCAATGCCACACGTTCCTTCCGTCAAGACATCATTATTCTCAACCTCGGAGCTCTCCCGATGGTTTGTGGTGGTGTTCTTGGCTCTTCTGTTCTATACTGTCAAGGGCAAGCCGTCCGAGTGGTTATCGTTGCTACGGCCGAAAGCAGTTACTATCCCTCAGATCGACTCCATTGTGGCCTCGGAAGCAGCAGCCCAACTGACGGTCCCTATGAACCTCGATGTGGAGCCAAGCCCAACGAATTTGGGAGTCTTGCCAGAGCCGAAGGCCGTCCACTTTGCCGACATACAGACGGAGTCGGAAGATGCCATTCCTCAGATTAATGATCAAAGCGATCTATCTCAACTAGGCCCTGGCACTGATGACAATACTGCTTCTGTCCCTGAGCAGCCAAGTCCAGATGCCAAATCCCCGGGTGAGGTCGACAACGAAAGCGCTTTGGACGAAGCGGAACCACCTAATGAAACAACGGCAGAGAAGAAAAAGAGAAAGAGAGGCCAACGTGGTGGCAAGAAGGCGCGCGAACAGCGGGAACAGCAGGGCAAGAAGTCGCTCAAAACGGAGGAGCTCGATCAAGACGTTGGCCGTGTCATACAAATTAATATGGAGAAACCCCTCCAACCGAACGAAACGACTACCAACGGCTTTGGCCCTGTGGATACTTCGAAGCCGATTCAGATTAACAGTCTCTCGATCACTGACCGCATTCTCGGCAGTGGCAGTGGCGGGACCTATGTGTTTGAAGGTACCTTCGAGGTACGTGCCTACTGTATTACTGCTGTCTTTACAAGAACGATAGAGGTTTCCATGCTACACTCTTTTTGGTTCACACATACTGACAAAGCACGCAACACAGGGTCGCGTTGTGGCTGTGAAGCGTATGCTTCCACAGAACTACGAGCTTGCCTCGCAAGAAGTGAGCTTGTTGCAACAGAGCGATGACCATCAGAACGTCATCCGATACTACTGCCAGCAGAAAGACCAGCACTTCCTGTATATCGCCGTCGAGCTATGCCAAGCTAGTCTTTGGGACTTGTTCAACGACGATTTGGGTAGCAACCTTGCGACCGTCAAGCAAAACATCGAGCAAGATGTTCCTAGGGCGCTGTATCAACTCGCTGCTGGGTTGAACCATCTTCACAGTCTGAGGATCGTAAGCTGTCCTTTCCCAGTATTGAGCACATGCTGCGACTTTCCTGGCATCTGTTCCTTCTTGACTTACTCATAATAACGTTACTGCTAGATACATCGAGATATCAAGCCACAAAACATTCTCATCGCTTATCCGAAGAAGAACCAGAAAGGAGCGCGGCTCGTCATCTCCGACTTTGGCTTGTGCAAGACGCTGCCGGACAACGGCAGTACGCTGTTGGGCACTACGGGTAATGCAGGCACCTGTGGGTGGAAAGCTCCCGAACTCATCTCCATGCCCAAGGACGTTGATGGCCGTTCAAATTCCGACAGCGCAAGTCGAGAGTCGTCCATCAGTGAGAGCAATGGGGCATCGCAAGGCGGCGTCAAACGGGCAGTGGATATCTTCTCTCTCGGCTGTGTCTTCTACTATGTCATGACGGATGGCGCCCACCCGTTCGACGACGGCGAGGGCTGGATGGCAATGCGCGAATTCAATATCAAGAAGAACAAGCGTGACCTCAGCAAGCTCCCACAAGGCGACGACACCGAAGAACCGCTGCACCTCGTCTCCTGGATGCTCGAACCGAGGCCCGAACACCGTCCGAGCGCCGTGCAGGTGATGCAGCACCCGTTCTTCTGGTCCGCCGAGCGCCGCCTCAATTTCCTCTGCGACGCCTCTGACCATTGGGAGCGCGAGTGCCGCGAACCGCCTTCCGCTCATCTGAACGAGTTGGAGCGTATCGCGTACGAGCAACGCGTGTTCGGTAGTGACTTTCTGGCGAAACTGGACCGGAAGTTCATCGACACGCTAGGGAAGCAGCGCAAGTACACTGGGAGTAGGATGCTGGATTTGCTGAGGGCACTGAGAAACAAGAAGAACCATTACGAGGATGTAAGTGCTAAGCTCCTCATACCCTCTCCATCTACGATTCCGGGGGTTCCACGTGGTATCCATGCTGACGTCAAAGCAGATGCCACCCAACGTCAAGCAAATTGTGGGCAGTCTACCAAAGGGCTACCTACAGTACTGGACCGTGAGGTTCCCCAAGCTTCTGATGGCGTGTTACACAGCGGTTCTCCAGTGCGACTTGCAAGATGTCGATCGCTTCAGGCCGTACTTTGTCTTGAGTGGGTGATGGCCGAGCGTTCTGTATATAGTCTACGTAGCCTCCGTCTACTGTATTCCCCCGGCCGGATCTCACTCCTTGCTGCGCCATGCTCAGAAGTCTCCGTCCTCATGTCAGTTTCACATGCAAGGCGGCCCATGTATGTATCACCGCACCTCGGCGTTGACGCATCCTCTTATAGAGCAGCGTGCAAACGCCAGACACAAACAAGATACCAGCCATACAAGAGCGTCTCCCTCTCAGCAACTTACGGTATGCGAGCGCCAGCTTCTGTGGATTGCAGGGCGCTTCGGGCTCTCCGAGACCACATCGCAGGTCTAAGTGTAGGACGTGAAAAGCAAGATCATTGCAAAATTTGCCGGCGGAGGAGACCATAGTGAAACAAGCAGTCGATAAGAGAAGACAACCGAGACTTCGCGAGGTTGGGAAGATCTGCCAGAGCATACCATAGCGGGTGCGAGAGATCACTGTGGGTTCTCTTGGCATACTCCAGACTCATGCTTCACCCATTTCCTTACACATATTCACGGATATCACCACCACAACACCTTCTCAATATTCCTACCATTTAGACCTGCTAATATCCGGCGTCCAGTAGACATGTATGCAATCCCTACATGTATCTTAATGGCGCTGTGACGGCGCTTAAAGGTATCTTGACGAACGAATAATGCACGAGTCAGTTTCCCACTAAAACAGCCGCAAGTCATCTCTCAGACCCGCTGTGCTATGAATCCGCAGACGAGACGATTTTCCTTGGGCCTCGTCAGAGCATACAACCTGTCTAGAGGAAGGCTCTTTGAGAAGAGGCGTTGACTTTTTCCCATTCATTCGCCAATAGTTCGTATGCTTCGAGCACTGCTCTGCAACTGCTCGCCATGCTTTCTCGTCTGTGCAACGTCGCTACCCTCGCCATCTTGATTCGTTCATGCTCCGGCGAACAGTCGCCCGATCTCGCCAACCCTCGCACCTGGCCATACCCAGAGCTACCTCTCGCCCCTGGGAGCCTCTTAGACTGCCACTCGTACCGCAACTGGGTGGACGTGGCGGCGCGGAGATCCGAATTGCCCTACACCACCGAGGGCCTTAACAGCTGCGGCTATGTTGCTGGGGCCTACTGGGTTGATGTCGAAGACCTTATGCGCTGGAATCCGAGCTTGGGAGAGGACAGGTATGCGTGTAAACTAGAGCCGGGATTCATGTACTGCGTGGTCAAGGACGAACCTCCTGAGCGTCAGTAGCCACATCATATCACGCACGTCGTCTTCCACTAAGACTGGAGGCAGTTGATACGACTTTCGACGACTGCCTCGATGTTGACGATCTAGTCATTCCGCCCGGCACTGTATCACCATGCGTCTGCTTTACTAGAGTCCATGGCCACGATAGCGACAGTGAGTCTCCAACCCTAACAGATCCCTACCCGCACTCTACGGACGTGTCCTGAACAGCGTTCTAGGCTACTCTTGCAGCGCGGTGGCCGAGGATTTCTCTGCTACCGTTGCCGACCTGGTCACGTGGAACCCACGGATCGGCCTCAGCAACTGCAATCTCGGTCTGTACCACGGCCTGGATCACAACGCAGAGCGTCCGGTCTGCGTCGGTGTCAATCTGACTGCCCGAGCAGAAGCGATCCAGCTCTACGACGCCAGCTTTCCTGCTCCGTCGTGCACACTGTCAAAGCCAAAGTGAGGCTTTCGGTGGGGGAGCTGCATTGCGGTAGACATGGCAACGCGGCTCCGTGTAGTAATCTTGCAGAGCGGCGAATGCTTGCCTCGAAGCTCTGTGCCAGCCGTGTGGGTGGCTTCTAATGACCGTCTCGGAGACTGTCTATGCGGTCCTGTATCCGGATGGTCACTCGAAGTGATTATTGAAGAATGTGTCTGACCAAGCTCTTGTTTCCAGCCCTCGACAAAGCTGAAGAAGGTACTTCCGCCGCTCCAGCTTCTGCGGAATACTTCCGAAGGAACAATGTCAGAGAGGTGGTGAATATCAATACCGTACGCAAGGTCCGCACCACTTAGTCCGATGCGGGGTACCCCAGACTCGGGTGGACGGGGGTCTTACTCCACCCAAACTCCGACCCATCAGGTTGCTTAGGTACCTGAAGTTGGTTCGTCCAGTGTGAGTAGCTCAGGAATGGATTCATGCACCGAAGCTATTCAGAGTCCAGACCGACAGAGTTGTGCAGGGAGAAACAAGCTTCGTTGTCACAAGCCGTCATTCGGAGAGATTTCCGCGCTGGTTCCGCATACTCATATTACCCTTCTATGGCAAGCTTACTGTGCTCACATCTGTTCCCCTAATTATCGCAGTCTCCGTTCGTTTGAACTCTTGTCGTTCCTTTCCTATACCTCTCCACCGTACAGTCACTTTACTGCTAGATCATGCCGTCGGCAGTAAACTCAGATAGCATGAACGGGGCTGAAGAATACGACTACATCATCTGCGGGTGGGCCGTTCCTGCCGCTCATCTAAACCAGCACTTTCTGATCAGCGCAGTGGCGGTACCGCAGGATGCGTCGTAGCTGCTCGACTTGCTGCGTACCCAGAGTTCTCCGTGCTCCTCATTGAAGCCGGGAAGCACAATGAAGCGCTCGAGCACACACAGATGGTCGGCGGGTAGGTCAAGATCCAGACGAACGCTTCGACGTCTGAGCGAGTAGCTAAAGGATGCGTTTGCAGCTGGTCGAAAGGCTTCGACACGTCTGACGACTGGAATATTGTGACCACGCCGGTCCCTTCGTTCAATGGCCGGCAAGTCAAGTGCAGTCGAGGAAGATATCTCGGCGGCTCCAGTGGTTGCAATGGCACGCTATGCATTAGAGGCACGAGGCAGGACTACGATGATTGGGAGATGCCGGGCTGGAGTGGAGAGGAAGTCTTCGAAGCCATGTCCAAGGTGGCCCTCCCTCCTGGTGCCTTCGGTGCGAGCGCTGACACAGGTGCAGGCCGAGACCTTCCACACCAAGCCCTGGTTCCAGGCAGACGAGAAATCCCATGGATCGAACGGACTCCTTCACACCGAGCCACACGATTTGGCACCCATCTCGAACCTGCTCATGGAATCGTTCCAGTCTCAAGGTCTGCCATATGATTGTGACATGTTTAGCCACGGCAACAATCCCAATGGTTGCGGTCATGCCCCTCGGACTGTCTATCAGGGCACCCGAACGACCGGTGCTGACTTCGTGAGTAAGACGAACGCTAGGGACAACGTCCATGTCAAATGCGAAACACTAGTCGATAAGATCGTGCTTGAGACTGTCGACAGCGAACTGAAAGCTACTGGCGTCAAGATTGTCGACGAGAAGAGTGGAGTATCCAGTGTAATTAGGGCAAAGAAGGAGGTTGTAGTTGCTGGTGGGTCGTACTGCAGCCCAGCCATACTCTTGAGATCCGGTATTGGGGCGAAAGAAGAAGTGAAAAGCTTCGGAATCGAAAGCAGAGTCGACCTGCCTGGTGTTGGTAAGAATTTGATGGACCACTTGGTGAGTCGCGAACCACACCTCAAACCGCATGATCGACACTGAGAAACCTTCAGATCGTGTTCATGTTCTACGAGACCGAGAAGGCCGGTCTAACCAATGACTTCCTGCTCTACCACGACAACGCCCTAGAGTCAACCTACAAGCTCTGGCTAGAAGAGAAGAAGGGTCCCCTCTCAACCTTCCCCTTCGGCGCCTTCGCCTTCGCCCGTCTCGACGAGCGTCTCAAGGACGAGCCGTTGTGGAAATCCGCGCCCCGCGAGAACGGCCGTGACCCAATGGGCCTGACAACCAAGCAGCCCAACATCGAGTTCTTCACCACAGAGTGCTACGGCGGGCCCAAGCAATACGACCAATTTCCCATCGACCGCAAACACGCCTTCTCAATGATCGCGGAGCTGTTCGCGCCCAAGTCGAGAGGGTCGGTCACGTTGAAGTCGATTGATCCGCGCGAGAACCCGGTGGTCGACCACAACTACCTCGCCGACCCTCTCGACATGCTCGTGCTGTCCGAAGCGTGCCGTTTCGGCAACGAGATCGTAACGCTCGGCGCTGGGACAAAAGACATCGTCAAAGGCTCGTGGCCGCCGAATCTGACGCACCACACATACACGAAGCGCGAGCAATGGGAGCCATTCGTCCGCCAGCACGCCACGACGTGCTACCACCCGGGCGGGACCTGCAAGATGGGCAAGTCGGACGATCCTCTCGCGGTCGTGGACGAGAGGCTCCGCGTCAGAGGCGTGGCGAACCTGCGCGTTGCGGATGTGAGTGTGATGCCGAAGCTAAATCAAGGCCATACACAGATGCCGGCGTATGGTATCGGCGAGCGGGCCGCGGATCTGATTATGGAGGACGCGGAGGCCTTCAATGTGAAAGTGAAGGGGGTTGTGGGGAGTCTGAATGCGACCAAAGCGGACGATGATCTGATCAAGCGGGTTGCCAATGTTACTACGAAGGAGGTACATGTGTAGTGTCGAGGAACGGTTTTTGTAGAATTTCTGACGTCCGTTGTGCCGAGTGTTTCTCGCGTGGAGCTGGGCTGATTCGGTCGCCTGTATACCAACTCGGCATGTAATGGTCGAGGCCACTGGCGAATTCCCCAACTCCGAAGCTGAAGGCCTCTAGAAACGTGCGGCGTGACATCGATGTTCGTTAGATGCGCTTGATTCTGCCTGTGGCCATGGGGTCCTACAAAGTGGGGAGCACCACCTCCGATTTGCTCTTTTGTAAAAAGGACAGACAGAACTTTCATGTCCGTCCTCTGACTCCCGGTCTAGTCTCGCACTGCACACTCGGACGCCGGCTCCCTGTGAAGAGTACCTCGAGTGGAGCTGGAGCAAACATCATCTCCAAGTCTTGAAGGAGTTCAACAGCCACTCCATCTCACCAGCGGCTCCACGATCCGCGCCCCTCCACTATGTGGATCAGTGTTTACATTCGATAGGCAGTCGCGCCTGGCACAGCTCCTAGGCATCCTCATATCGCTGTGGCGCGTCCATCAAGAGGCTTGCGAAACTTGGCTTGCATCCAACACCGGTACATTTTCAGCTTCCGCTGTCGGTTGACCAGCATGCGGCGGTCGACGCCAATATCAATGATTTCGAAGTTCGGTGTTTCTGATGCGTCTGCGCTGTCGTGGCCATCTCGGCCACTAACGGAAAGATTCTCCAGGGCGGCGCCTTCTGGCTCTAAATGACCGTTGGGCTCACCATTGGGCTCGCCGTCGGTGTCCGTTACTCCGTTCGTGCCCTGCTCTTCGTGTACCTGTGCAGCACCGTTCTCCTCCAGCTCTGTACTTGGACTGGCTGACCCTTTTGCTGAACAATCAGTAGCTTGCCGCGCGCCACCACCCCAAATGGCCTCTAGTTCCTCTTTCTCAAAGAAGTAGACTCTCGTCCCATCACCAC
>NAJN01001454.1:0-11117 GCA_005059845.1 Cryomyces minteri
CCCAGTGCGAACACTGCCACATAGAAGTGCTCGACACGCGGCAGTAGTGGCAGACGGGATGTCCTCCAACATGCAGCACAGCAGGTGAAATCGAATGTGAGGTCGAAGTCTAGGTCGAGGTTGCGTGGAAGACGGCCCTCTTGGACCGTGCCCTCGCTTAGCCCGTACTAGCGCACACCACGGCACTGTCAATCGCGAAACACCTCACCACCCGACTTTTTCCCAACTCTTGACAGCCTGACGACCCACGACTTCAGCGAAACCCCCCCGTCTTGACCTCCCGCCACCGTCAAGATGAAGCTGAACATCTCCTACCCGGCGAATGGCACTCAGAAGCTGATCGAAATCGAAGATGAGCGCAGACTCCGCGTCTTCATGGACCGCCGTATGGGCCACGAAGTTCCTGCTGACAGCGTTGGAGACGAGTTCAAGGGCTACATCTTCAGAATCACCGGCGGCAACGACAAGCAAGGCTTCCCCATGAAGCAGGGTGTCATGCACCCAACCCGTGTCCGATTGCTGCTCTCCGAAGGCCACTCCTGCTACCGTCCCCGCCGCACTGGTGAGCGCAAGCGCAAGTCTGTCCGTGGATGCATAGTCGCAATGGATTTGGCCGTCCTCGCCGTCAGCATTGTCAAGCAGGGCGACGCGGACATCCCAGGTCTGACCGACACTGTTCACCCGAAGCGCCTTGGGCCCAAGAGAGCCACCAAGATCCGACGCTTCTTCGGTCTCAGCAAGGAGGATGATGTGAGCACTGCTTTCCATCCTCGCCGATTCATATGGATCGAGTCTGATGTACCGTTACAACTAGGTCCGCAAGTTTGTCATCCGACGTGAGGTCCAGCCAAAGGGTGAAGGGAAGAAGCCATATACCAAGGCACCTAAGATCCAGCGCCTGGTTACTCCACAGCGCTTACAGCACAAGCGTCACCGGATCGCACTCAAGCGTCGCAAGGCAGAAGCCTCCAAGGATGCTGCCGTAAGTTAAGATGGAGTGTCGGGAACTGTGTTGATGACTGACCGTGATCTACAGAACGAGTACGCCCAAATCCTCCACAAGCGTGTCGGCGAAGAGAAGGCCAAGCAGGCCGAGATGAGGAAGAGGAGGGCGTCGTCGATGAGGAAGTGAGGAACGACGTTGGAGTGGAGTAGAGTGAAGAGATGGGCGGCGATGCAGGCAGAGCAGATGTGCGATGAAGTACATCTGATTCGAGCAGAAGTGGCATCTATGGACCTGAGAACCGGGCGTCATCTTCTCTTGCATAGCGTAGCCAAAAGCAGTGCTACAAGAGAACACCCAAGCAATTTCAACCCTTCTCGACGAGTACTGGTACTTGACATGTATCCTCCCAAAGGACTTCCCATTGCGACAGTGACTTGACTGTCGTCTACCTAGTATCTGCTAACGACCGGCAATATCCAAGCAACGCTCGAACCAACTACGACAGGGTGTTTGAACTCCAACGCAGGTAAGGGAAGAATACGCGCTACCGTGAAACGTGAAAGCACACGGAGATATTCAGGGTCGGTGACCAACATTTATCAGGGGAACGAGCATGTGTCAAGACCAAGTAGCATTGACTCATGTTGCAGTGAACCTGTCCACGAGCAACAATTAAGCATCTAAGTATTGAAAGTGCCTGCCAAGCCAAAACAGGACAAAATATAGTCCGTAGCTAGCTTTATGAATGCCGCAGAGCCGCATGGCTAGTAAACAATCTTAGAGCTTTCCCGAACCCTCGCGCAAGATTATCTCGCGCCGTCTGCTGGAGAGCTCTTCCCGAGCACTCATAGTACCGGATGCCTGTCACGGCATGGCGAGCTTCAAGGACAGCATCCAAATTGCCTGCTAGATTTGTCGCTGGCCGACGATACACTCCAAATTGCCGACCTTTCCACCATTCAAGATCACTCCAACAGTCACCGAATTCTTCAACAGATCCGACAAATCATGAGTGGAGTCGGAGTCGCCATGACGTGGCTAAGGGAATCGGAGAAGAGACAGAAGGTACCTCGTCCTGGGATGTGGCACCGGGAGCGGGTGAAGATGCTTCGGCAACCCAGTCTGAACGGCTTCCACGAGGGAAGGAGAAGCTTAACGGATATGGATCAGCTGTGGGGAGGTCGTTGCGAAACAAACGAGCGAAAGGACTCACTCCCGTGGTAGTACCGAACTGGTTCCTGGAGCGCAATGTCAAGCTGAGGGAGGACAATCTCTCGCCCGGCCCTGAATCTCTCGATGTGAATCTTCTCAGAGTGATTGAGAAGGGTACAGGGGCTACATATGCTACTGTACCCATCCCCGCAGAATTGTTGAAGGCCTGGGATGGAGTCGGCGGAGTTTCAGGGTTTGTGGCAAGCTTGGCACAGCAAAGTAATCAGAGATCCAAAAGAGACGGAGCTCACGAATTCCCACACGACGATGTAGAGAGGATAACAACATTGGTCTGTAACGCGATTGCAGACCAAGCGCAGGTCCGCCGCGCCGAGTTGTATGTAAGCCCATGGGTAGAGGTTGAAGTTAAGGCTTCTATTGCTGCGAGTCTGTCGCTAGCGAATGCGGAGCTTCGCCCTTCCTTCGCAGCCGCAAAATCGAATCTAACAATCCATTGTCCGGTCAATGGCGGCACCAAGGTTCTCGACAAGCTCATGGAAGGCATAGCCGCGGACGTTGCTGCGGACCTAATTGTGGTAGATGCCCAGGACATTGCGGAACTTGCTCACGACTACATCTCAGAAAGTTCCGACCCTTCTCTGGATTCCATTGGGACTCTGGGGTACGATACGTACCACTACCTCGACTTCGATTCTCGAATCAAAGACGAAGAGGAAGACGACTGGGACGAACAAGATGAGGATGCTGATGATGCAATGAGTGGGGAGGAAATTTCAGGTCGCAGTCACGGCACAATCGGACTGGGCGGCAGTCGAGCTGTTCCGATAGGTACGATAGCAAGCATCAGTGGAATCGATGACATAAAGTCGTTCTCGACACGGCTGTCGAATGCGATCTCTGGCAAGGGCGGCAGAACTAATGGTGAGCCGAGCTTCTTCGGCCGGAGTCCAGCGCAATCCTCTTCCTCGATGCAATGGGACGACCTCAAACTTTCAGCTCTGTTAGAGACTCTGCTAGAGACAAACCAGACTAAGAGGGAGAGCAATTCATGGGAACCTACAACCAGTCCCACAGGTTTCAGCATCGAAACTCAGCACAGCTCGTCCACTAAAGGGCAACCGGCAACAGACAGTGCACATCCCCGCGACTACTCCACGTTGGAGGCCGAAGCTTTCGTGCAACTCATGCATAGTTTGCACATGATGAAACAAAATTCAAACATGACCATGGAACTGGACGTCCCACCCATAACAGGCTCCGGATCACTGGACTCCACATTAAAACCTCAAAGGTCTGCACGAACTATTCTGTTAGTGAGAGACATCAAGGAGATCAGCGCTACCCGTCAAGGAGGATTGATCTTACAAAAGCTGGTCGAGATTGTCTACAAGAAAAGACGAGACGGCGAGTCCATCATGATGGTAGGCACCTCTTCGAACGCCGATTTGGTGCCAGAGATCTCTAGATCCGGCATACGATTGTTGCAGTCCGAAGGTGAAGGTTCTTTCTCCAGGACCATCGTCGTTCCCATTCGCGAGGGCGAGCGCAGCCCTAGCATCGATGCAACCGACCAATCAGGGGCCGGAGAGAACCATGAACCTGTGGAAGCACTTCCAGAAGAGGCACTTCCAGGAAACCTTTTGGATGCAGCAGAAGCGACAAGAATAGAAGAGATCAACTTGAGGCATATTCAGACCATGATGAGACGACTTGCTCCGAATGCTAGGACTATCACAGAGATGAACCAGCCGTTAAGTCTTCCTGCGCTCGGCTCACCTGGTAAACCCTCGCTTAGAGAATATGTCCTATCGTTTGGCGAAGTGCACAAGTTGTCCCTCGCTGCAATCGGTATTCAATCTGAGCTCACATGGAGCGAGGAGTGCGAGCCTATTCATATTAGCATCGCGATGGCGCTCCTTCAGAAGAGTGACAAAGAGAAATTGACGTGGGCATTGGAACACAGGGTCGAACAGCTGGAGCCTCTCAAGCCTACTTCTGATCTAGCAAAGCCTAGCAAATGGGAGAAGCGATTGAACCAGCTGGAAAAAACCGCCACAAAATATGAAAAGCGCTTGCTTGGCGGCGTTGTTAACCCACACAGTATCAGCACAACTTTCACAGACGTCCACGCACCTCCTGAGACGATCGAAGCACTGAGAACGTTGACTTCTCTATCGTTAACTCGCCCGGATGCTTTCAAATACGGTGTTCTTGCTACCGACAAGATACCGGGTCTGCTTCTGTATGGACCACCTGGCACGGGTAAGACTATGCTCGCAAAGGCGGTAGCGAAGCAGAGTGGCGCCACCATGCTCGAAGTCAGTGGTTCTGAGGTGTACGATATGTATGTTGGCGAAGGCGAAAAGAACGTCAAAGCTATTTTCACCCTATCGAAGAAGCTCTCGCCCTGCGTTGTATTTATTGATGAGGCAGATGCAATCTTTGGCTCTCGCAGCGGCCCTGGTAACCGAAACACGCATCGCGAGATCATTAATCAGTTCCTCAAACAATGGGACGGTATGAACGACCTTTCTGTCTTCATCATGGTGGCCACGAATCGACCCTTCGACCTTGATGATGCTGTTTTGCGACGTCTACCACGGCGCCTTCTCGTCGATCTTCCCGTCGAAAAGGACAGAGAGGCTATTCTCAAAATTCATCTTTCTGGCGAGCAAGCACCGGATGTCTCGCTCAGTAAGCTTGCCGAGCAGACGCCTTTGTACTCAGGGTCCGATCTTAAGAACCTCTGCGTTGCTGCGGCGCTTGCTGCTGTTCGCGAAGAGAACGTCCTCCTCACGGAACATCAGGACGAGGAGGACTTCAAGCTGCCAGAAAAGAGAGTGCTAACGATAAGACACTTCGACAAGGCCATGGAGGAAATCAGTGCAAGCATCAGCGAAGACATGAGTTCTTTAGGTGCCATCAGGAAGTTTGATGAACGGTTTGGCGACAGGAAGGGAAGGAAGAAGAAGAGCGGATGGGGCTTCTCCACCTTGGAGAAGGAAGGAATAGACGAGGGCGCTGCGAGGGTCAGACGATGATTAGGGCCCAGATGATCGTGGTGAATCCGCACTACTGTTTCCTCGCCCTTTATACCATACGGTTAGCAAATGGAAAGTTCCTTCACTCACGTTGTTGCACCTGACTCTTCTTAGAGTGGACGACTGTACTTTCGCTAGATAGAATAGAGCATACAGGGCAGGCAAGACGTCTTCGCTTACAGGGGTCGCAACATTTCATCTGGAAGGAGCCTCGCTGAACGCTCTCTGCCGTCGTCTAGAACGTAAATGTATGCTACACCATCCTTCTGACTGTCGACATCGACACACAATGCTATTTGGAATGGAGTTGTGACACATCAAGCACCACCTACAAACGATAGGATGTACCGCCGCACAACACAAAGCGTGCAATCCAATGCCAGCCATCATCGGCAGCAGATGGAAGTCGTTTGAGGTCCGCCGACTAGCCAAGTTCAACCCCAATTCACGCGTCGGCACAGCGTTTTTTTGGTACATTTCGAAGCGACACAACCAGAAAAAGAGTCGGGTACCACTGCCCGGAAGCCACCTCATCTTTGTGGTGGGCACGTTCTCCGTAGCTTCTATCATGGACCTCTTCCGGCCATCCTGGATGGGATATTTCATGTTACGCGGAGCGCGGTTGAAAATCCATTTCTTCAGAGCGAAGCCGATGTCAATGTGCGCAATGACAGTGAACTGTAATGTTCGAGCCTCTCTGTCCCGCCCAGCCCAGTTCCAAACGGGGCATAGTAGGTCGACGGCTGATCGCATGACCTTGCTTCCTGCTATGAGAAGTCGAAGTTGGCGTACTACCGTGTTTCAGACATCCGGGTCCTTGGAGAACGAAACCGACTAAGCGAACTGTGTGAGAAGCATTTCAACGACGCCCTTCTCATGAGCAGAGGGTGAGTCTGAGGGAGAAACTCAATCAGAACGCTCCGAATATCGGCGGTCCTGCCAGTGTCAGATGCTGATACATCAGATGCAAGCACGACGACCTCTCATATATCATCCAGCGCCTCCTCGACTACTGCACAAGCCCACTCTAGACATTTTGTCATGTTTTCTTCGCCACTTTGAGGCATCACTTGTATCTCAAGACTCTCACACGCCCGCTTGTCAACGGCTCCTTCGACATCACCATTCTTGAATAAGAAGGCGTGATCTTCGACATAGTTCGGCCAGACGACCTTGTCCACATAGCCTGGCGGATCTTCCCAGAAGCCCTCGAGAGTCACGTAGCCAGACCTTGCCTCTCTTCGAGTCTTCGCCGTTTTGTAGCTAGTCCGGAGGAAGAGCTTGACGTCGAACAGTTCTCGAATATTCTTCATACCCTCGGAGTAGAGCAGAAAGCCGTCAATGATAGCGATTGGGATGTTCGATTTGTCCTTGCGTTGCAACGAAGTCTTTGTCTTGCAGGTGTCGATCACACTTTGATCGACGTCAGTCTCCCCGACCGAGTTCTGGTCCTCCTTTGACAAAAAGTTGGGTGGAGATTTGCCGTGCTCCTTGATGTATGACAATGCTGTTTCGAACCCGGACAAGTCGATGGCCTCAATGCAGTCCCAATCTTGGAAGCCATTCTTGACGGGTATCTCGCTATCGGTCTTGTAGAAGTCGTCCTCGTGTAGAATGAAAGTGCCAGGGAAGATATCGCGTAAGAGACGGGCTAAAGTAGTCTTGCCAGACGATGAGACGCCGCTGATGCCTATTATGAGGGGCCTATGGTCTGGAGACATGCTGGGAAGTTACTGGTCCGACAATGCGAAGTCGGAGAACACAACGGACGATTGTCTTGGTTGTATGCATAACGGGACAACACTCAAGGTGGTCGGGTCACGTCGGCGCTCGAGAAATGCGTTCTCCGACGACAGGCACTTTCCATGTGACAGTCAGAGCACATTCTAACGATGTCTCACAACTGACGTACCTGTATCTCCTGGGCGGCGTTGGGCGTTTCTTATACCGCTTGCGCTTCTGGCCTACGCATGTCAATCATGGAAGCTTCTCCCCTTACCCAGCAAACTCGCCCTGAATTCCTGCAGCCCAAGATCGTCGGGCTCTACGAAACCCTTTTCCGGGTAGTCCCTCACGTTGTAACGAACAAGGTATTGAGCTGACACTTCACCAGGAGGACGAGAGCGTGGAGAAGCCGAGAGGTTTCTGGCGAGAGTTCTTTCTTCTGAGGCCTGACACTGCAAGCCTGCGCCGTATTATGAGAGATATGAGTGCGTCCGACTTGCTTCATCTTCAGGTACGGTGCCATTGTGCAGAGGCAGCTCTTCACAAGCGTTGATCCTGTGTTGACCTTCCCATGGCAGCATCAAACACAGCAACTCTTCCTGCAATCTACAAGTTGCGTCCATTTTGCTCATGCTCCCTCCGATGAAAACGCTCTTGATGTAAGACGTCTCCAATCCATCGCTGCGATAGGGTTGACTTGTGTACAAGACCTTGACAGTCTTTTTAGACAGTGTCCTATCCAAAAAGTACACAACCCCGTTCTCAGACATCATAGTCGTACTGGCAGGTCTGGACGACGTCGACGTGGTGTTCACAGAGTTTGTGAGCGTCCTAGATGCCGTGATTCGCAATGGTCGGAACGGTATGGATGGTAACACATCTGGAATGAATCAAGTGCTAACAGCATGTAGTTGGAGTACGGCAGAAAGCCGTGAAAGCCGCAATGTCGATCACGTCCGGCGCATATCAGACAGGCCTGGTGTCCTACCTAACACATCGAGACTTGTTCCCATCCCTCATGAAAGTAAGTGCATTGGCTCCGAGGTCAGCGACTGCCCCTAACAGCGGCAGCTGGTACATGACGTGGACACACCGTCTCAGGCGTTCGAGCCGTTCGTTCTCTTGGGTCTGCTGGCGAATTACAACAAGTTCGAATTCCAGAACCCATATCGGTTGCGGCTCGAGGATTTTGTGAATGATGCCACGATCCGGAAACTGGTACACAGTTTTGGCTTCACTTGCGTAGTAGCACGAAACAAATACATCGCCGTTCAAGACGACCTACCGGAGGGTTGGAAGATCAGCAACACATTATCCTACATCGGACTGGGCGCGCTCTCTGGCGGCAAGCCCGCGACACCTGTTCTGAATGAAGATGAAGCCAAAGATCTGTTTACTGCATTGTAGGCTTCTCTCCCTTTTCGAGAGCTCTCGAAGCTGACTGATGTAGACCAGGGCCAGAGGCGGCGACGTTGTTGTCCGCGTATGAATTTGCGAATGCCAACAAACTGTTCTGTTATGACCTGGTTACTTTGCCTCCAGAAAACAAACACGATGCTTCCGCGTTTGGCAACTTTCTGTCGTGGACATCGTATCTACTTCAACACGCTCATCGCTCTTCCCGGGCCTCTCTTTACACGTACCTTGATCTCTTCATTCTGCAGATTCTACTTGAAGACCAGATCCTTGCGAAGCAGATCTGTGGTGACGAAAGTAGGACATCTGTGCGATTGTGCCGGCAGAGACAACCATACCTGCCATTCGTGAAAGGAGAGCGTGTCGCTGCTGCTACAATTCTAGACATAATGGTAGACGGACTGAACCACAATCTGCGGCGAAGACTCGACATACAGCTCTATAAGTAAGTTGTGTGACAACTGTATGACAATTATGTACCCGAAAACACTAACTCCATAGTCTCTCCATTGGGGTCTTAGCACGGTTGGTGTCTTTTCTCAGTAAATCGCGAATTCGACTTGGTAAGTTCTGATCTTGGCAATTGCTGCAATATCGGCTCACAAGGACACTTTCAAGTCTACCACTGGCCTGAACTCTGGCGCTCACTGCTCTCTTTTATTCGCTTCCTCGCCACCTACGCTGATGACCTGAAGTCCTTGCCTGAGATGAGCGCTCTCATCAACAGTCTTGTCAATCTCATAGCTCTATCGCTATCCACCGGCGAATCGTTTCTACCCGACCCAGCATCTTACGATGACTTGCTTTACAAGCTCGTTGAGAGCGGTGACGTGTTATTCAAGTTCAAGGATGCTTACGAACTTTCGAAACACTCAAGCTCCAGCTCCATCGATACGTTGGTTAGTGTCTCAAGTCATTACTATGCTCTCCTTGAAGGCGAGAAAGGGAAGGTCAAAAGTAAAAACCTCAGCCTACGAGAAGTCAGCAAAGTCATCAAGCAAGGGTATGAGACTCTGTCTATCCAGGCGAAGGAGGGTCTGGACGTTTGGGAAAAGTTCCGGGAGGCGGATCATAGAGCTCTGCTGAAAAAGATGGCACGGTTTGCTGTTGCGGATGTCAAGATTATCGTGTCGTCATAGCTAAACGCATGCTGCGGGAAGGTTGCTGTGCTCTGTCGGTGGCAGTACGATGGAGGAAGTTTAGGGAACAGAACATAATGTTCGCTCTAAGCGTTCTCCGTCGGCAAGATTGAGGTTCTAGCAGGATTGCGCCACAGTACCTAGCCAAGATGGAGAGCTTTCCAGACTCCTTAGACATCGCTCGAACCGAAAGCCAAACGTCGGTCTTCAAACAAGATCTCAAGATCCAGCCAATCAGATTTTCATTTACGGAGAAGCTGGTTCTCTTGTCGCGTCTGCGAGACCTCAGCTCCCCAGGTTGCAATTCCATGTATGGCGGTCAAACCTCACTCACTGCCCACACTCTGGTCTCGACAGCTGCCAGAATCTCGCGCAGAGGCTGGCCATCACAGTCGAGAGTGTTGTTACAAGGGCAAAGAAAAGATCCCGGCGAAGTCGCAGTTGCTCAGATCCGAGGTACCCAAGTACTCGGACAAGTGCCTGTACGTCCTTCAGCTGTTGAACTGGACTTTGTCCTGTCGCTGCAAAGACCCCACCCGCAGTCCGATTTACATGTCAAAGTCAATGCTCCATGCTATATTCACTGCGCTCATTGCTCAGTTCGACGAAGAGAACGGCGTCGCCGAACCACGTCATTCAGAGGCAATGACATTTGAAGTGTTACGAGATGTTCTTCGCAGTGGCTTCAGGGGGGACTATTGTGAGCCTACGGACTCCTCAGAACGTCTTCGATACCTCCAGTACTGCATCATGGTGACCTGGGCTGAGTCCGCCCCCCCCCCCCCCCAAAGCATTCGATCAACGGCCAACATATCGCGTGTGCTTCGGCAGCGTCCAGCAGTCCGAGAAGCTTACACAAGTGGAATGCTAAAATGTCCAAAGAGGTCATGAGCTGAATAGTCGGATGCCACAAATGACTGAGTTGTCGAAGACGGGAGTGTTTGCTTCTTACAGCTGGGGTTCTTGGTCCATTGTATCGACAATGATGCAGTCTTGTTGTAGGCGTGATAAGAGTCTGCTAAAAGTAGTCTAGCAGAGTATCAATTCACTCGTGGATACTACCCTCCATCTCCTAGTTACATATAAAGTTACATACGGTGTCCATAAGCTCGCCCGACCGTCCATCAGACTTAAGCAACCGATTGGGATCTCAAATGTTCTGTGGGACCTGATGCGACCCGATCACGATCATTGGACAGTGAGGTTCAGTGACCAGAATTCGTGCCCCGAGAAAGAACATTGACTCCATTGTTTCACGCTCTATACCTATATAATGAGAAGAAATGAAAGAAATAGACTAGGCATTAAGGCAATGAACAAGTAGCCTCGTTATTTGCTTTAATTCAAATCTGATTGTGAATATAGAGCGGTACTCAACATCCTAACGTAGCATTTACCAAATTGTTAGAAGTTTTGGGCATTCCACATTACGACCATGATCCGGCAAATCGCTTATGCGCCAGATTTGTTATGGTATATATTTTGTAACCTCGGCTCACCTCTACCAATGGCTTGGTGGTGTAGTTGTAAGTTCAGCTTGTGACCCCTTACATGCACTGATCCATGACTAACATGACGAAGGGTTATCACACCTGTTTAACATGCTGATCTGTTCGTCTGGAAAACCACATGAGCTTACGCTGCAGTGCACACAGGAGGCCCTGGGATCGAACCCCA